>VYXH01008580.1:0-32057 GCA_013397275.1 Burhinus bistriatus
GGAAGGGAAGGGAAGGGAAGGCATGACGTGGGCTTGGGTCCCAGCAGTGAGTTCCCCAAGCAGGGCTGGGAAGGCAGCGCTGCCGCAGGGCTGCTGTTTGCCATGGTGCCAAGCCAGTGGTGACAGGCAACATGGAGCAGATAGGGCTCAGATTGCAACTCAGAAAGTGCCTGCGCAGTGGCAGGCCAGGTCCTGGCAATGCTGTGCCCCTGCATATGCCTGGAATGTAAAAGATGGGGATGCCGTTGGGTGCTGACAGGGCTACAGCCCACGGAGACCCCCTGTCACAACCAGCTGACACCCCAGTGAGGTCGGTTTTCTTTCGGTGGGATGCAGCCTCTGAAGTCCACTGGGCAGCAGAGCTCCCTGGGACAGTGTGGCGAGCACTGGGGACCCCAGGCAGCGCCCAGGGCAGAGAGTCAGAGTTAAGGTTATTTGTGCTCCCAGTGGCCCAGGTAGCGATCCAGTGGCTGGACCTCGCCTGGCCCTCAGCTCATGCAGCCAGCACCAGCGCTGTGACAAAAATGAGAAGGCGCAGTAGCCATCATCTCCCCAGATGCATCTCCCTGTGCCACAGCTTCCCCAGCAAAGCCCTGCCGCCAAGCCAGGCCTGCTTTCCCCAAACTAAGCCCCGTTTTTTTATCTAACAAGCCACCTCCAAGCTCAAGACCTCCCTTCCTCACCAGCCATGCATCCCCAGATGTTTCAATCACTCTCTCCGTCCCACTTTTCCCTTTTTACCCATCCTTAAGCCCAAAATGCCCTCCAAAGGGAGGGTGAGTCATCGCCCTTCACTGGGGGCTCCCACCCAAAGTCCCGCTGGGTCTGGGAGCCGGAGGGATCATCTGCCCAGCTGGGATCAGCTGGTGGAGGGGGACAGAGACCCCCTTCCCTTTGGGGGTGACTCTCCCGCAGCACCATCGCTGCCTTTCTCTGCTTCCCAGCTCTGCAAATAAAATGTGCTTCTTTCTTCAAATCCACAGGTTTCCTTTAAGCTTCCAAGTGTTCCTGGGAGCTTTTATCCTTCCTTCTCTGCTCCCACCGTGCAGAGCGCACAGGCTGGGCTTCGGTGCTATTATCTAGCCAGTTAATAATGTGGCCGAATCCCCCTAGGTTTAATGAATAAATCTAGCCTGTTTTCTCATGGAGACACTCCCACCATTGAAAGCACCCAGGCTGAGTTGGCGGCAGCCTGATTTATAGCCAAAAACACCAAGGCCACGCCAGCCTCTTCTTCTCCCCTTGTTTTTTTTTCGTTTAGTTTTAAGAGCAAAACCATTCTCGGGGCTGAAGGGGGATCAATACAGAGGGAGGCTGAGATGGGCAGATGCTCCTGCAAATAAGGGGGCTTTGTGGGACACAGAAGTTCAAGTTTCACACGGTAAATAGGGACTGGCAGAAGCACGAGGCTGGAGCAGAGCTGGGAAGCGCGCTCCCAAGCAGCTCCAAGGCTGACGTAAGAGCAGCCCCGGAGCTGGCTTGCTCACCACATACCTAATTTTCCCATATAAGGCCAAGGAGAGCAATAACTCTCCTGGCAAGCAGATCAATAAAAACAGATGGTGGGCTTACAATTAGAGATTAAGCACATACCAATCCAGAACAAACAGGCCATAAATCATACGTGAAGGAGGGTATTTATAGTTTAGATCACATTCCTTAATTAATTCAAAATGGTCCAGAAAAGAAAATAATACAAAACTGCTCTTTTCTGCTTTGTTCCTGCCTTGCTTTTGCAAAGCTGCATTCTTTTCTCGGTGGGTGCAGGGGACAGGGCAGCCACAGGAAAGACGCCTGCAGGACGATCCGGCTGCAGGAGGAAAGCACAGGTTGTGGGTCTGGGAAAGAGCTGCGGAGAAGGCAGTGAAGCAGGGCGAGCGCCTGGGGCTTGATGGCATGCAGGGAGAGGGCTGGAGCACTGCTGAGCACTGGATTCCTCTGCACACCCCCAGGTTCATGGTACACCTCCCCCCACGAGCACATCACCAGCTCTGTGTCCCCAGGGTGGGCTGGTGGGACAGGGTGATGGACCCGTGGGATGAAGACGCAGGGGCTTCCCGCATGTGGCAGCTCTGGGGGCATTTCCATGGTGGCGCATGTTCCTAGGCCATGAGTCAGGATCTCCTGAAGGACAACGTGAGGGACCATCCATTAGCACAAGTCCTGCTAGCAGGGCATTTGACCTTTACAGCAATGGCCAAGCACGTTTTTCACGCAGAAATTACTGCACTAAATTAACTTGCTCTATAAAATGATAACAAGCTTCTTGCTCTTGAGGCAACTGCCAAGCCAGAGGCAAATGCAATATGACAGAGAGAAAACACCAGCCAAAACTGATTATCTCTGAAAATACACCTGAGCCTGAACTGTGGATGAAGGGTCCCAGACTTTCCAAAGCACCTCTGTGACTCCAGTCCAGACCTCCAGGACAGTTAGGAATTATTCATTTTAATGGGAATGAGGTGCCCGATGCCTCTGGGCAGTCCAGGCTTCAGGAAGCCCCGTCCTATTGCTAGCCTTCCTCTGAACTCCCAAAATTGTGTCGGGAGGATGGAGAGAGGTTTCCTCTTTGTGAACACAAAGGATTTTGCCAACACAAAGGACTTTGCCTGACTGTGGGAAGAGCCACGTTGAGCAGAGGATGGTACAGGGATGGCAGGCTGACCGCTGCACAGCTCCCAGAGAGGGATGTCTCCCCTCCCTGCCTCCTCTTCCTTCTCCCCTCTGCCCTCCACCTTCTTTCCCAGCACATTCCCATCCTTCCAGATCTGTTGCTCATCATATCCCACCAGCAAACCTGCACTGACTCAGGTTACCTTCAACCACGTCCTGGAGCCCCACCGAGTAGCAGAGGACCCCAGGGCACCCAGCAGCAGGAGCCGAGCCCCATCCTCACCACCTGCCCCCAGCCCAGGGGGAGCAGGGCTGTCAGCACCCTGAGGACACGGTGCAGAGGAAGCAACTCTCACTCTGTCTCACGCAGGAGAGCAGAGACCCAGGACAGCCCTTTGAAGCTTGTTGTTCCCTCCCTGCTCTCTGGAGCACCGACAAACAAGCGGGGCATGAAAGAGATTGCTGAGCTGATGGAGCTGGAGACCCTCTGGGACAAGGAGTGAAGGAGGGACCCAGAGCACAGCAGAGCAGAGAGCACCTGACCGTCCGCCAGCCACCCCAGCATCACCAGCATCTCCCTCTCTCAGCAATCCCTGTGCCTTGTCAGTTGGGAAACTGGGATAAGGGGCCTGTACTGGCTGGAGCTGAAAATGGTCACTTGTTGACCGGAGGTGATTCAGGAAGACAGCCCGGCCATGGAGCAGTGACACTGGGTGGAAATCCACATTTGTTCGCATAAAGCAACTCCATTAGCACTGCCCAACATGGGAACATCACAAGGGGTCAACCCCAGAGGACAAAACAGGCCTCTCTCCAGCACAGCAGATTTTATGGAGAAGATCTGAACTTCTCAGCACCATTTAAAGTCCCTCACTGGACAGGGCTACTTTAAAATCTCATTTGCGCCCTCCTCCCCTGTTTTTCCACGTTCGAGGGCTGCTGGTGGGGCACTGTGCCCATCCCCTGACATGAATGATGGCTTCGCAGGTTGCCCCAGCACAATGCTATTTGTTGTCTTGCCACAGCTCTGCATTTTGTGGGTTTGTGGAGGGGGTTGTGGACTCAAAGCCGTGAGAAGCAATCCCAGCCAAGACGCACGTCTTGTGATAGCGATCGTGCAGGCATTCACTGACAAGCAAGTCTAATCAGCATGCAAAATAGCTTGTTAGCTGCCCTCTATCATAACCAATCTGTTGACAACCTAGGCTCGCGTAATAAATCAGGACTTCAGATCATGAGGCTATAATAGCCCTTTGCAAACTGCTGCTGAGATGTTTACGGCAGCCCGCCTACTGTGCAGTGACTTTCCAGACCTGCAGTAGCAGCAGGGTCAAGCCGGGCTTTGCATGTGCCATCGGGTGCCATCAAGGTGACACGTTCCTACTCTGCGCTGTGTCTCAGAGGGCTGCATCGTGAAGGGACTCCACCGCAGAGCAGGTAGAGGATCCCCAAAGCAGCGCTGGGGGCTATTTCACAGGCAGCCAAGCTGCAAGGGCCAGGATCTTTCCCAGGAACCATTTAATTTACCAGCAAGGCTGTAACCCATGCACCACCTGCTCCCTGTGCTGATATCACTTCTGGAGCATTCTTCCAGCAGAGATAAGGCCACCCGTGTCCTGATGCAGACACCATTTGCTGCTTGCAGGACAGTCGACTCCTGACTGTCTCCAGCTCCTCCATCAGCCAGCCACCACTGCACTCATCTCACGCACGCCCCACCGCCCTGCTCCACCTTTGCACATGAAATGCACTAAAAGATGCCTCTGTGTTTTTGTTGGATCAAGGTGGAAGCAATTCCCCCTTAAAACACCTCTTTGGGGAAAACAGACTAACTTTTTTATTTGGCTCTTACCAAAACTTTTACATTTTTGCCCCCAACACCTTTTCATGCCCTGAATCATATTTTCATCATTTCCTTTCTTATATTCAAAGCAAAAGGTATGTTGAAATCTTTTACGCACAGCATTCACAAATGTTTAAACTGGCAGAGGAGGTTTTTCATGGAGGTGAAATTCCCCCTGAGCGTCCCCATGGCTGGGATAGTCCCCATGACTGAGGACTCTGCAGGGAACAAAGTTCTTGTGGCCTTGAAGCAAAAGCCATCCCTGGTTGTGCTTCGTGCTGTTCTCCGCACCAAAAAGCCTCTGCAGATGAACTGAGGAAGACTATGGTGCCTTTTATAACAGGAAAGAGACGCCACAGAAGGTCCCACTGTTTCATAGGGTGTTACACTCTGCTGGGACCTGGCAGAAACATCCTGGATGCGGCTGGATGGCAGGCAGGATGGACTGACGAATGACACCTGCCCAGGTCCTTGCAAGCTGGCTGCCATCCCAGCCCCATCCCTACTGTCTGTGGAGGTGGCCAACTGCAGAGTGAGGAGCTGTCAGCAATCCCCTCCAGGCAACATTTGGCAATCCCCAGTATTGAGGATGCAGACCAGGTGTGAAACATTGTGGTTGTGTCTCCTCCCACCCCCCTGGAGTGATCCAGGCCCTGGTGATGCCTCAGCTCCGGACCTGCTCCCTGGCAGCAGGTGAAGGTCTCTGTTTTCAGCCTCCTCCACAGAGGTTCCCTGTGCTGGCTTTCACTCAGGCAAACTCGGCTGATGGAAATGCCACCCATCCCATCTTCATTAGTCACAGCCCTTCTCCACTGTTTTGGGCACCTGCTGTTTGCAGGCTCAGCTGAACTTCCCCTGGGGACTTCTGACAAGGAGAGGATGTCCTCTTGTCCCACAGCGGCTGTGGAGGGCTTGAGCTGGGACGAGTCCAGACCACAGCAGAGGAACCACCTCCCCGCAGGGCAGTTGCACTGGTGTGAACTGCGCCGCAAAGCCCATCTCCCCCTGGCGCGGGCTAGTGCAGAGTTATTTAGAGGCTGTGCTAATACAATGGACACCATGCCAGCCAACGCACAGGGATTAAACCAAAGCCCTTCAGATGAACCGTGCGAACTGCTGTGGAGGCAGGAGGGAGCCAGCCCTCCCCGCTGGGCTGCCAGGGCCCCGAGCTGTCCCTGGAGCTGGACATACTCTGCAGCACCTTGGGCTGCCCCGTCTTCAGGTGTCAGCTCTGAGCAAACAGACGAGTATATCAAATATGTCCCAATCAACAGGAATCGTAAGCTTGTCCATGTTCAACACGCTTGCTGTTGCTGGCTGCCCATTTGCTCCTGGGGAGCAGCAGCTCCTATCTGGCTGCTTTCATCTGGTATTAAATCACTCCAGGAATCCTCCTCTAGCAGTTAGTCAGCCTTCCCCTCCCTCCCAGAAAAAAAAGCTGTTTTGTCAGTAAATGCGATAAAAATCTCCCCTTCATCTAGATTCAAGGAGAAGCTAATCAAAATATTTACACAATCCTCATGATACTGCACTCACTAGGGTTTCTGTGATGTCCTGATTGCAGCAGGTGCCCCTCAAGCATCGCCCCAGCCCAGAGGAGCAAATCCCAGGCTGGCTGCTGCAGCCCTGGTGCCCAGGGGCATCACACGCTGCCCCTGTGGCCACTTCCCTGGACTCGCTGTCCCTGTCCCACCCTGCACCAGCAGCTGCAGAAGCCACATCTGTCAAGCAGCTGAAAGCTTTGCACATCCACAGGAGCGGGGCTGAGGAGTGTGTTCACTCACTCATCTTGCTGGGCTGGAGCAATTAAAAGAAAAGCATGTTAAAACCTGCAGTTCTGCACAGCACCGCAAAGAAAACGGCGTCCAAGGAGAACCCTGGCTATGGTCTGTCCAGCCAAGCACGGGCAGCACGGGGCTGAGCTGCTCACGCATCTGCAGATCTGCTTTTGCACATCTCAAAGCTTGAGGCTCCCTTGCCCTGCTGAGCCCCTGTCCGTCTTACTCAGGGTGTGTGGAGACCCGGCAGCTGGCACCCGTCTGGGTGGATGTTGGAATCTTGCATTGCGGCGTCCCTTGGGCAGGCACATTGGACGTTTCTTCCACCTTTGTTCACACTGCGAGATTAGAGTGATGAAAAAAGCCACATCTCAGGCAGAGATGCTGACAGGCAGTGCTCCCCATGTCCCTGCTCATGAGCACCACTCATGAAACAGTGAACCACAGTCACATCAACCCTGGACTATGGGCTAATGCCCGAGGGGACCTGCTTGGCCCCTCCAGGCCACCAGCCCTCCTGTGGTCCAGCAACTCTCTGGCCATCCTGCCTCATCCCACCATACTCAATGGCTCTCTGGCCATCCCCCCTCCTCCCACCATATCCAACAGCTCTCCGTCCGTCTCAACACATTCGACCAATACCCAACAGCTGTCTGTCCATCCCACCTTGTCCTACCCAAACATTCAGCTATTCCCACTGCTTGTGTTTGCTGCCTGGGTGAAATGCCTGATCTGGTGGCCCCTTTGTCTCAGATTTGCAGGAGGGCTTGGTCATCTCTTCTGGTCTTCTCTCCAGAGAAGTGAACATGAGCTGCCTCCTGCCACACCCTCCAGACAGACAGCATTGTCCACAGATAGATATGACCAGAGATGTTTTCATGAAGCTGTGGCAAATCCTGACTGAGATCAGACCGAGATCTTGGTTTGCTTTCGTTGACAGTTCACACACCTCCATGCCCCCCACAGCATCAGGTTTTGACAACCTTCGTCAGCAGACGGGAGCTGCCTCCGCTGGTACCAGTGTGTGATTTCACTGTGCAAGCTGCAGCCTGCCTCCTCATTTTGCATCCATTCATGAAGATTAGATGCTATGTTTCTATTTCCACCTTTCACTGCAATTTGCTTAAATGCATTAGCACTGACGTGTGGCCCAGCCCCTGCTCGGCCAGGTGAGCCACATCCGCCAGCAATGCATTTCATTTGCATCCTTAGTAGCTGCAGCGGATATGGGAAGGCTGTTTCAGACATCTGAGAATAAGGATCTAGAACAAGGTCATCTTTTTGTTTTGGTTTTTTTTTTTTTCCAGGCAGTATAAAGAAACCTATGCTACTTTGCTCCTGGAGATAAGCTTTTCCTGAACCATTGTTACAGGCTGTTTTCCTTGATGTACTCTATTTTTGGCACATGCAATAAGCCCTGACATCCTTCCCTATCTCTATGTTCACTGGAGTTCAGTTTAAAATATTTCTGGCCTTTTATCTTAGATTTTCCAGTGCTGAAGCGATGCTATATACCCTTTAGACCTTGTTTTTGTCTTATGAATCACCAACCTTCAGACAAGATCCTACTGGGTATAAAGAGCTCCTGCTATACAACAAACAGTGCCGGGGTAATGTAGCAACTTCCTGCAGCCTCCTCTCCAGCAGTAGCTCTGGCACTCAGTTTGCATCCTGCCGGAGTCTAGACGAGCGTTTTTGATCCAGCAGAGAAGTATTAGTTCAAGCTCCCACGTACTTTTATCAACTGCTCTTGAAGTGCATTTGAAACCACTAAATTTTCCCGTGTTAACAGCCCATTTGCAGATGGAAAAGGTATTTCTGCAGTCTTGCAGGGGCAGTTTGTCAAGCAGGTTTCACTAATACTGGCTTCCTGTAAATAAAGACACGAAATATTTGTGTCGGTTTCTCCTTCTCTGGGGATTTTGGTGCTCCAGCCCCAAGCTGGTCTCTGGGTTCAACCGTACTGTTGCAAAGATGGGTATCGGTGTCCTCCTGGGGTTTCAATGACTGATGGCTCCTGGAGGCGTTTGACCCCCCTTGCAGAAGAACTGGCCACAGAGGAATTCCCACTGTAAAGTTAAAGGGGGTCCCAGCTATGGGGACAGAGAGGCTCTGTCACACACAGTAGGTCTTCATGGCCCAGGAGGTGCCCCCCAGTCCTGTGTTCCTCTGCAGGTTTATGCTTGTCTCATATCTCCTGGGGAACGAGACACACTCCATGCACTTTGTGGGCAGGTTGAACCTCTTGCCTGTTGCATGTCTGTGTGATTCAGGTTGCTAGGCTGGGGACAGGGTTCTCAACACCACTGACGCTCAAAGGTTTGTTGTGTTCCTCTGTCATCGGAGGGGGCTGCTGCCATGCCCTCATCCTTATCTTTCACACCTTGTTGCAATAACTTCTCACTCAGGCACATTATTTCCATTACAGAAGATTTATTCTGTTGTCTTCATTTTTTTGACTGAGCATTAGTCCAGCAGCTCTGGCTGTTAGAAAGCAGCTCGGACCCATGAATCATGTTCCCCTACTCTTTCCAACTCAAAACATCACCTGTATAATACAAAATGCCCAAAACACCATTATAAATAGCTTTATTTTTCTGTGCTACCCCCCAGTGCTGCCTACCACCCAAACGGCGGTGAGATCAACGTATCCTAAAGGAGAGCTCATTGCACATGAGATTGCTCTTGTTTTTCCAAGCCTACCTGCCAGAGCCCTGCTAATGCACACAACATAAAAATATTTGGCATGAGTCACCTCCCCCAGAATTTTCCCCTGGAAAGCAGTGGAAATATTCCTCCTACATACGTAGTACGTTGGGTCTGGGTGTGAGTGGAGAGTTGTGTCAGCTGCTTTCCCGCGGTGATCACTGTGCACCTCCACCCTTGTGTGGGTGTCCAGAGCGATGTGCCACCTGGCTCTTCTCTTAGCTCTTCCTATGGGGACGGACTGGGGCACCACCGGGCTATTCTACCTCTGCACAGAGCTGTGTTTCTCTAGTAGGGGGAAGACCTCTTCAAACTCCTCCTCTACAGCTCTAGCCCTTCAGCTAGCAAATGTGCTGCTATGAAATTTTTGCTCTTAATACTTTTTGCCTGCTTACAAGTACTGTTCACCCTTACAATACTCTTAATTGTATATTTTTCAGTTTGTATCTACCTTTATGCTCAGATTGCTCAACTCCTCGGTGAGGAGGAGACCATTGACCTCATTCCTATGAAGGATTTCCTGAGCTAGAGGAACTGCTGCCTGTGCTGACACAGCTCTGAAAAGCAGAAGAGTCCAGAGTACCTCCTAGCCATTTGTACCAGCTTCATTTGTGGTGTCCCAGACAGCCCAAATTCAGAGATGGCAGAGCTTTCTGCCTTGGGTTTCCTTCCCTGTAGTCCTTGGGTTTGCACTCACTCCCAGGCTGGCACAGCCCCATCCATCGGGCGGGTTTGGTGTGGATCAGGGATACGTGCTTGCCCAAGGCCAGCTCTGGGGCTCTGGGATTTTCGCCCCTGGTCTCTGTTGCAGTTTGGTTTTGTGCTGGGGACTCAGTTTGCCTCCATACCAGGCATGACTGGCTCTCAGCCCCAGTCCGGTCTTCACCTCCTTGCATCTTCCACTTTAAAAGCATCTCATTTGCCTGATGAGTTCAGGATACCAGAGGCTTCTCCTGCAGTTTTGTTGTTGGCTTTCAAGGAGTTACACAAAAGCCATTAAGGGTGTTAAGTGCTGAAATCAGGCTGCCTCCACCTCTCCCTTCCTGTTGGCCTCCATAACCTGCATACACAGCGAAAAGCAGTGTTTAAACCCTCTCTCCACATTCATGGAGTTTCTCCTTCAGAGCTTTAACTGCTCTGCTCTTCCACTCCATATATTTTCTTAGCTCATTTTCTTCTGATCCCATGGGAGGCTCAGCAGCTTCAGAGCCCAGGGCTGTGGCGGAGACCTGCTTAGGCCCAGTGGGTCTGCCCTGATGTACCAGTATGATGTAGAGAACCCCTCCACCAGCCCTGGCCACCATTTCTCCACCAGGCAGTTCTGTGTGAGGAGGGAGATAGCGTGCATGGGCACCTCTCCACCACAACCACAGCAGGAGCAGCCTGGTAGCACCCCATCAGCCCTTGCCTGGGGACAGTGGTCACCAATGCAGACATCCCTACAGAATAACATCAAGGCCAAGCTGGCTCATCTAAAAACTCCTGGATATCCCACAACACTGTGGTCTGTCCCAACCACTCACCTGGCTCAGACCCAACACCTCCGTGTCCCGTGTCCACCACCACAGAGCAGAGGGTATCAGCAGCAGAGCCAGACCTTGCTCTGCACCTCTCAGGAGCACAGCGGATCAGCTGGACCTTCCCCAGCAGTACCTCTGCCCCTTGGCAGCAGCACAGCCACCAGGAGGGCTGCCCCCACGAGCAGTCTTTGCTCCCAGAAATGCCCCACGCCAGGATCTGGCTGGGACTCAGCACAGATTCCCAGACTAAATCCTTCCCTCCTGGCGATGAAATCACCCATCAAAAGGCACGCAGCGGTGCTCCCACCGTCAGCCAGACATCTGCCGTGGGCTGCAGGGGAAAGAGCTGGGAAAATAAACATGTCTTCCTGCGCACGTCCCCCGCTGTTGGGAGGATGGAGTCACTGAAACCAAACCTGTCCTCACTGCCCCGGCTATGAGCAGGGCCAGCTCGGCTCCTGGCCCATCAAATAAGCACGTGTTTCTGGTCAGCAGGTACCAGACTCACCTCCCAGGCAGGGACTTTGAGGGCCACAGGCAGAACCTGCTTTGCCTAATTTTGAACATATCTGAAACAGGAGGTTGTCAAGGGATAGGGATGGGCAGGATGCAGAGGGAGAGAGGAATTCCTGGGAAATCAGGAGTGAGGATGGCTGGAAAATCACAGACCACAGGAAGATGACTGGGAGAAAGAGAGGAGAATGAGGGCAAAGGAGGTATAAGATTTGGTCCACCGCTACATGGACATCCCCTCCTGGCAAGGTCCAGGGCAAGGTAACACCTGCCTTGGCATTGCTCCCAGCAGCCCCGGGGACTCCTCACATAGCCCCCGAGCACTGCTGGGGTCACTGCACCCTGCAGTCATTGTCACAGCAGCACCAGAAGGATGCCAGGTTTGACCAGCAAAAGCTCAGCCCCAATATCTATCTCCAAGGCTGACCTGGCCAGGATGCTCTCTGCCAGGATGCTGGAGAGGTGAGAGGGGGCTGAGAGCAGAGGGACAAAGACAGCACTGGGCAAACCCCAGAAATAGAGAGTAAAACACTTCCAGGAACCCACCTTCCCCACCAAAATAGGGTTGCTAATCTCATCCTGGCATAGCCTTCAGAACCCAGCTCTGCTCAAAGGCCACCAGCTCCTAGCACCCACGAAGGCCCATCATGTCCCATGATGTCTCTCTGTTCAAGGAAGAGTTTCAGCTCCTGGAAGACATAAGTCAGTTCCTTCTTAATGTATAGCAACTTAACAAGCTTGGACAAAGCAGCTTCAAGTTTCCCCCTGGGGGGATTCAGCGAAAGCCGTGATTTATCACGTTCTGCATGCAGCGCTTCCCCAGGCCTGACTCCTGTCCTGTGCTGAGTGCTGGCCCCAAACCATGCTAAAAATGCTCCTTTCCCCCATGGTCACTGACCTGAGCGTGACTCACCGAGCAGTGGGAGGACCACAGCATTTCACAGGGATTTTATCCCTTCATCCAAGAACATCAAAGCTCTGTGAAAATATTCATCACCCCTCCAAGGCACGGAAACACCGCTGCCATTTTAGAGAAGGAGAAAATGAGTCACAGGACGATGAAGTGACTTGTCCATGCTCACACTGGAATGGGTCCAGCCAGCCCTGCAATATGGGAATTATGGGGGGCCCTCACTTCTGAGGTAAGAGATGAAATTTGAGGACTTTGCCACAATTCCCAAAGGCTTTCCAGTAACAGTGTAGTTCTAACAAGGCAGACAGCAATAATCCAATTGGGTTTTCAAGCCAGAGAGTTATCTGAAATCCCTGCCATTGCTTCCAGATATTTTTCTTGCTGATCCTTTACTTGTTTCAGAGCTCCCAGGATGCACCTGCGATGCAGAGCGAAATGCACTAATTACTAACCTGGAACTGGTTATGTTTAGGATCATGAATTTATGCTGCAGGGTCCTTTCAAGTTAACTGTAAGAGCCTTGATTAATCCTTTATTTATAGAGAGCCAACCTGGGTGGAAACAAACAGAGGGGAGGAGGAGTCGGGACACTTGGGTTTGGTTCATTGCTCTTTAGCTCTGCCACTGACCCCAGGCATGACTTGGCAGAAGAAGGCAGGACTGGCGGTGAAGATATCAAATGAGACTTAGGAGATCTGCATCCAGCTCCTGGCTTTGTCACAAATTCCCTGGGTGACTTCAAGTTAAGACGCCTGCTTAAAGCTAAACCCGTGCAGCAGCATTTCCAGCAGCGGAGCAATCTCTCTTATCAGGGGTGAGGCCAATGCTCTGCCTTCCTGGCATTGGGGCAAGTACATTTTGGCCGTGCCAGCACAGAGAGCCCATGGCTGTCTGAGGAGTCCTGCTGCTGAGTCTCCACGTCCAGCGCCTATGCCTTTTGGTTGAGCGTCCCATGTCCAGCCATGGGAAGCAGAGCAGTGTTGAGCCACTGGAGGTCTTCCAGGGCTACTACACGTAGGCAACAGTGTGGATATATGGTCACCTGGACCAGGATATTCCCAGTGGCCAAGCAGTGGTTGTTACTGATGAGAAGGTCTTGGTCCTCTCTGGCTGCACAACGACAGATCCGTGTGTGCACAGGAGCTCCTCAGTCCCAGGCTGTGTCGGAGCTACAACGCACAAGCAGATCAGCCAGCAGTCTCATCCCACATTAAAGCTGCTGCAAGTAAAACCAGAAAATACAGTTGTCTCGCCAGCAACCAGCGAGGCAACGGCCAAACCAGCCAAGCTGGATAGAAACCGGTCAGGTAGCACCGCTCACCCCAGTTAGGCTGGGCTGGGAGTGAGGCAATGGACAGGTTTCGGAAACACTCATCAAGCTCCTTCTAGATGTCTCCGTTTGCACACCCTGTCGTGGTTTGGGCCAGATTGGCCCAATCCGGTGGAACGACAGATGCTCGCTTTCTCTTGCACCTCACTCAAAGGGAGGCAAGAGAGAGAGAGAAAAAGAGAGACTTAAGAGTTTAGAAGGAACTAAACTACTTTAATGAAATATTAATAATAAAATAATAAAAAGAANAGCAGTTAGAAGAGGCCTAGCTAAAAAGTAAAGTTACTGAACAAAATCAGTCCTGTTTTACCTCAAACCAGGACACACCCGAAAGTCACTTTCGAAGGCAATGGCTACAAGCAAGGAGGACAGTGTGTCACCCCTCAGTCTCAGCCCCAGCAGAAGTGGCTGCAGTTCCTGGAGACAAGGAAAGTCAAGGTTTCTCCATCTGAGAGCTGCCACTACTTGAGGTGCTGGTTACTCTGGGGGCTTAAAGCTGATGGAGGAGTGACTTTGGCTTGTAGGCCTGCAGGATGAGGAACAGCAGGAATGCCCTACATGCTGGACAATAACTGAGGGATATATACAGACCCTGTCTTACAGGAGTGTTGGTGTAGATGGCATTACTTGCAGGGCCTGCTCAAGCACCACTTGGCTAGAAGATCTCTTCCTGTTTTGGTGGATGATGACTTGGCTTTAGTTATTTGCTCCTTCAGCTTCTCTGAGCTGACTTCTGCAGTAGGAGCAATGCCACTGGAGCCATTCAGCCCGGACTGGAGGTAGCTCAGGGTTCTGGAGAACACAGAGATCTCCCTAAAAACAGAGAGGACTTGCTATTCACCACCTCCTCCACTGCAAAAGCCAAGGGCCATCGGATGGAGCTAGCAGAAGCCAAACGTAGGTCAAAGAAGGTGTGGTTCATCCAGTAAGCCCTGTTCAATCTAGGGAACTCCTTGCCAAAGGAAAATGTGGCTGCAGAAGGTTTTCATGGATTCAAGGAGACACTGAATAACTGCATGAGAAAGAGATCTGTTGAGATTTGCTAAACCAACAAACCACATCAGGCTCAGAAAATCTTGCATGTCAAAAGAAGTTGGAGGCTGGGAAAGTATCTAGGGGACAAACTGTACGTGCTTATCCTAATCTTACTCTTCCCTGGTCACTTATGGCCACTGTTTCTATTGGATTTCTCCCAAGGGCTGGGTGTCAGCCCCTCCAGCAACTGTGAAATCCTCCTCTCTTCCCTAAAGGGAGTCTTCAGAAAGAGAAAATCATGTGACTATGGGGATGACAAAGAAAGGGAGAAGTCAAATGATGAAAACACAAATGATCAAAACTGGGGACCCAGGGTGGAGAGACCCCAAGCTAAGCAGCCCCTACAGTACCTAGCACCCTCAAAGGCTCTGCCTGGAGACGTGATGGGAGAGGGATGGAAACAGGCTGCACAGTCAGTGGGATTGCCCTGCTGAGCTCCCTTCTCCTGCCTCTGCAGATGTCCAGCTTGGCCAGGGCCAAAGAGGCAGAGAAGATGGTCCCACATTATGGTGGGAGGTCCAATGCCAAAACCTCAGCAAGATGCTCTGGAGGAGTTGGGCCACTGCTGGAGACAAGAGATGGGCAAACCAGGCATTTGGTCTGAATCCACATCTTGGACCTGCCTTGTCTCAACTAAGTGCATGGAAAGATCGTGTCAAAAAAAATCTGTCCAACACGCATGTGTGCCACCAAACTTATGCTGCTTAGGAGGCTCTCCACTTCTCTGCTGTGGAGAGCCATGAAGGGCTTGGCACAGAGCAGGCTCACAGTGGTGGAGTAAACCACCGTGTTGTGCCCCAAGAACCTCCTGCACGGCGGCAGGGACCTCTGGTAGTGCATTTGCTTCAGTGCAGGTCCACCAAAGTGGGTTTCCAAGCACGAAAGGAAATGCCGGGTGAGTGCTGGACGTGAACTCTTTCATCCCTAATTTATTTGCTTTGTTTGCTAGTGTGTGACCATAGCTAATGGGAACCACGCATGAAAACCACTCCTTCCCCCTTTAATCTTTAGAGGGGCTACTCAAGAAACAGTGCCGTGACCTGTAATATATTATAGTGAAAAAATGCACATCTGGACACAATCAGCCCCATGCAGCCATCAAGGCTAGGAAGTGTGACCCGCTTATCCTCACTCCCTGCGAGGAGAAGCGCAAAGTGATTTGGGACAGCAAAGGTGGAGAAGGGATGACTCAAGCCTTGAGCTTGCAGAGCTTCCCCTGCACTGCGACAGCCACAGGACAAGCAAACGCAGCCATGAAAACAAGTTTTAATCCATCTTTTATTTCCCATTCAGCAGAAAATGAAGGCAAATGTCCCAGATTTCAGCAAAATACCCCCTCCCTGCTGTCTTTCCCATGAGGCCATTTCTTTTGCACCCAATACCTCACCAAAATGCAGGAGCTCAGCCTCTCTTTCCAGCTCTAACCTGTCCCTCTTATGCTGATGGCACCAGATGCTCTTCCAGCTCTTTGCAGGGTCTCCCCACTGAGCCACCTAGTGTCCCTGGGGTTAGCAGGAGGCTGCAGGAGGCCAGTGGTACACCTCACACCTCACAATGCTGAACCAGGAGGCTCTCAAAGGCCTGGTGCAGGATGCACACAGAGGCACAGGGGACCTGAGCCAGGAGCCGAGTAGCTCAGGCAGATTTCTGTTTCAACTCGAGGAATTATTTCACTTCTTGGTGGGTTTTTTACAAAAATCTGAAACCCACAACATTTTCTGTAAAAGGGACCAAAGGAAAAACTTTCTGGGACAAAACTATTTCCAGCAGAAAAGTTTTTGCTCTGCTGTGGAAGTTGGAGACACAGCACGACTGGAGGGTACATGCCTGATGGGATACATACCCACATTTCCCACCTCTGTGGCCATGTCCATCAAGCAGACACATTCCAAAGCATGTGGGCAGCTGCAGGGTTCGGACTGGAGGGTTGCTGGAGCGAAACGTGCTGCTCTGCTGTCCTCTCCCTGTGCGAACTCGGTGACTCGGACTCTGGCTGCCAGAGCTGGGAAAACTCAAGAGCCCATTTCAAGGCCTGCAAATGAAATCAGCCCTGTTCAGTCAGCCGTAGCTTGCCTGACAAGTGATTCATGTTTCACATTTGGCTGCAAACCGTGGTTCTTGGGAAGGAGAAGACCCCTCATGGCTGTAAACCAAGGTGGGGAGTGCTGAGCCACCAAGGTGAAGAACGGCATGGGAGGGAGAGAGAAGCATTGACAGCCACAGTGAGACCATCAGACTGCTGAGAAATGTCTGCTCTGCAATATCCTGCTGAAGCCTGGCCAGGAGGAGGACAACAATCTTACCAGAACAGGAGATGGTCCTGGCTGGAGACCTCGACCGTCAGCTGAGAGCCTGGGACAGGTCGAAGCCAGGTTGGCGAGGTGATGCTCAGGATCCCACTCCGGAGTCCCGTCCTGGGAGATGCACACAGCCTGCAGGTCTCAGCCAGGGAGACGGGGTGCATGGTTCACAGGGGGCCAAGCAGGAGGCTTTCGATAGCTCCTTGCTGGTGGCCACCATAACGCCAGGAGAAGTCAGAGGAGACTCAGGCATGGGATATCCAGGACCACCTCTTGGAGGGTGGTCTCGCTGACCACAAGCATTCAAATAATCATCAGTTCAGCATAAAAATAAACAGGGGGATCCTTACTATCTGAGCCTTTAGGCTGCAACTACTTCTTATTTTCTAGTTGGTTTCTGCAAAGGGCACTTTGTTGGGAGAGGGGAGAGACCAACCTATCTCTGCAGAGTGCCTCTGCAGGGACTCAGGACAGCTGGTGTCACGGTTTCTCCTGGATGACACCAGCGGTGTTGGTCAGCAGGGCACGGGATTTTCACAGCCCCAGGGTCTGTGTGAGCCCCGGGGTCACTGCAAGGCAGGGGCTGCCCACCTGGGAGCTCAGTCCCTGGTGCTGGGTGTGCACTGGGGCCATGTCCCAGGGAAGGCTTTTAGGGGCAGAAGAAGGGGGCTGTGGGCTGTGAGAGGCACCAGAAATACCTGGTCCCAGGCAACGGCATCAGCTGGGATGTTTTTGAGGCTGGGCAGAGCTCAGGCTGTAGGCAGGACCTTGGGCAAATCCTGTTCCTCCCTGGTCCAAGCTGTCTCCCAGCCTACTCAGGGCCTCTACAAAAGCCCTTTGGCCATAGGCAGAGAACCCGCACAGGGCCTTACGGGGCTGCCCGCAGGTGATGGTGGCAATGGTGAGGTGCGAAGCAGAGGTTACACCACACCCGTTCCTCCTTGTTCTCGCGTACTGCTCCGCTCCCGTGCAGTGGCTGTGCATCTCCAGGATGGGTCTTGCACAGGATTACTGAGTCTGTGCATCAACGCCTCCTCCTCCTCCTCCTCCTCATCTGCGACCCTCCAGCACATCCTCAGCTAGGATTGTCCCCCAGCAGGTCAAGGGAAGTTGAGCTGCCAGTGTTGCCAGAGCAGGAGGAGCTGCTCAGACTTGCCAAGTGCCCTTTATCTCCAGCAGCTCCCTCAAAGGTGAAGCGATGCCAGGGCTGATAGGAAACCGCTGAGCGAGCAGGGGTAGGGCTCAGGGCAGGTAATGCTGTGCTGTGACTCAGCCCTGGGCTCGATCCCTTTGATTTTCCACCCAGGCAGCCCATCTGAGCACAGGGCAGCTACTCCTGATCTGGGATAAGGGCAGGACTCAGCCATGCGGTCCCATCCCGGGAATGAAATGCAGTTTGGCTCCCACGTCAGTGGGTCAACCTTCCCCATCACCACTGCTCATACGACTCTGCGTCCTCCAGCCCCCATGGACACCGAGCCAGCAAGGAGCCACCTGCCCCTCTCCCGCCCGGACCAGGATCAGAGCTGAACCACACTGTAAAACACACACACAGGTATTTGCCTTTAAGGGCCTTTCAGGTTTCTAGCCTTTACCCACTTGCCCTGCAGTTATTACCAGGAAACACAACTTCTTCAAGCAGGAGAGGCCAGATTTTCCGCTGGCATACAGTGACATCCCCCAGAGCAGCCTCCAGAGCTGCGCTGCTTTATACCTGCTCACCGTGTGGCCCCTAGACCAGTATTTCTTGCGGGCAGAAGAGCTCTGCACTGCAGCTCAGCAGCTTGAAAATATTTGAGGCACTTCTTCAGTGCTGGGAAGGAAAGAGCTGATGGCTGGGAGTTGGCCCAGCAGGCGCCTGAGGAAAGGTACAAGCGATGTAGAATCGTCCTCCTGCCAAGGAGTTCCCAGCAGGTGCAGGCTGCTGATGCGGGAGAGCTCATGGCCATGGGACGAGAGGTCGGAGTGCCAGGGGGGAGCTGGAGGATGCTAGGATGCATTCCACGTCTGCATCCCAACAAGCTGCAGAGCATGCATGCGTGAGAGAGAGAGATTTCTGATTAAAGCCAGTCTTTTCACGCTATCTCAGCCTGGGATATCAGATGAGTTTGAATAGAAACAGAGAGCCAAAACTCTTGAGGCTCCTTTGGCAGGCATAGCAAATGTACGTTACACACACAAAACGGCATTAAGCGAGAGTTATGGGGGAGCTCAGATATCAGTAGTTTGGGGTGAATAGTATTACAAGGTCATTGCTATTAACCTAAACCCAAAATGTTATAAATCCAGGAAATTCAGAGCTGAGGTTAAGCGTCAGGGAATTTCAGGCATGTCAGGAATGCAGAGATCAGGCACAAAACACCTGTAGTGAAATCAGGGAGGGGAGAAATGAAACATGTGTTTAAAAAGCGGTTATATCTAATCCAGCCACGCTGGGTGTATGGTTCCCATGTCACTGCAGAGCAGAAAAAGCACCTCCAGCAATGCAGAGAAAAAGGGGGTATACGATTGTGAATTAACAAATCCATTTGCGTACTCAGCTCCCATGCATGGTTTTGTGGGGTCCAGCCTGCCTGCACGTGTGCAGGTTTTGGTTATTCTCAAGTGGGAGTGAGGATGTTTTAGAAAACCAGAGACCCAGGGGACTAAAAAGAGGGGAAATCTAATTTTTGTGCCTGTGAAGGGAAGGACGGAAATTGAACTACTTTTCTGAGTTGGCAGAGAGCCAGAGATGGGTGCTCTGGGCCATGGAGTGGCCAGGGTGGCAGCGGGAGGACCACCCTGCTAGGACCAAACCGCATGGCTTCAGACTGGCCGGATCCGTGCTCTTTCCCATGCACCTTTCAGCCAGGGACGCTTCCCGGCACACGGATGAGTGTTTCTGCCACAGGGACACATTTGATTACAGCAGCGTTGGCAAAGCGGGGACCAGCCCAGTAAAAGCCAGTGGGAACTGGGGCCAAGCAGCCCATGTTGGCGAGACTGGAGAAGTTGTACGGGGCTGGCCGGGCACAGGAGCCGCCAGCCCTGCATTGATGGG
This sequence comes from Burhinus bistriatus, assembly GCA_013397275.1. Taxonomy (NCBI): domain Eukaryota; kingdom Metazoa; phylum Chordata; class Aves; order Charadriiformes; family Burhinidae; genus Burhinus; species Burhinus bistriatus. The sequence goes on from VYXH01008580.1 coordinate 19,592, forward strand.
GCAGAGGGAGCATGTGGGTTTGCAGCCAGGCTTGTGTCCAGCCTCCAGGGACATGGGGCGAGCAAACGGGCTGGGGTGAATGCATGGGAAAGCGCCGCTCTGCTGCTGGACTTCTGCTGAGCTGTTTATTGGGGGGGCATTATCAACATGCATTGGGGTCCTCAGAAGGGATGCCAGGAGCGAAGGGCTCAGTCCAGACTGAAGGTNATTGGAATCCGGTTTAATTGCAGGTTACCTGTGATCCTTGATGCCTGCTCTTACAAAGTGATGGAAAATGACAAATATTTATCCCCACTCTGGCAGCAGCCCTTTATCTTCCCACACTGTCATCAGGCTTTTCCAGCCCGGCTTTCAGGAGGGAAGAGTGTAAGCAGATACTATATAAGGGTAAAAGCTGGTTTGGGCAGCTGTCAGCTTTTGCATTCACAGCATTCCTGGGGAGGAGAAGCTGGGGGAGGAGATGTGAGACACCAAGGTAGCTCATGAGCACCCAGGTGCTGTCAAAAGGGCTTCCTGGGGTCCCGGCTGCCCAGAGTCCTCACTGCCCGGGAGGAGGAGGTGCCCGGTCCAGGCAGCACAGCAGAGCGGGCACCTTTGATGGGACAAAAAAAAAGAGGGAGTACCTGCTCCCTTGCTTCAGGAGATATGCCTGAAACCTGTGTTAGGTGTGGGATAACCTGCAGTTACCCTTCAGCTAGGGAAAACTTTTCTTGCTGTTGCACAGAGATGGGGAGTGGTGAATTGTGCCGCTGCATTGCCCTCACACCCCTGNAAGGGATGCCAGGAGCGAAGGGCTCAGTCCAGACTGAAGGTGCGACATCAGCCCACTTGGGACAGCAGCTCCCCAGTGCCAGCGGGGAAGTCACCAGCCAGCAGCACGCCTGCAAAGGGGCTTTGCTCAAGGACCCCTCCCCACTTCCAGCTGTCACCCGCTGTTTGCATCCAGTCGTTGCTACCAGTGGAGCACCCACAAAGCCTTCGAACTTGCAATTAATCCCTGGTGACAGTTTGCTCCCTGGATGTACAAGCTTTAACCCCTCCGTGCTGGCTCAGCGGGCGGGTGGGTGGGTGAGGGGGGGTTAAGCTTGCAGAGCGGCACAGCAGTTAATCAGATTGGAATCTGGTTTAACTGCAGGTTGCCTGCGATCCTTGATGCCTGCTCTTACAAAGTGATGGAAAATGACAAATATTTATCCCCACTCTGGCAGCAGCCCTTTATCTTCCCACACTGTCATCAGGCTTTTCCAGCCCGGCTTTCAGGAGGGAAGAGTGTAAGCAGATACTATATAAGGGTAAAAGCTGGTTTGGGCAGCTGTCAGCTTTTGCATTCACAGCATTCCTGGGAGGAGAAGCTGGGGGAGGAGATGTGAGACACCAAGGTAGCTCATGAGCACCCAGGTGCTGTCAAAAGGGCTTCCTGGGGTCCCGGCTGCCCAGAGTCCTCACTGCCCGGGAGGAGGAGGTGCCCGGTCCAGGCAGCACAGCAGAGCGGGCACCTTTGATGGGACAAAAAAAAAGAGGGAGTACCTGCTCCCTTGCTTCAGGAGATATGCCTGAAACCTGTGTTAGGTGTGGGATAACCTGCAGTTACCCTTCAGCTAGGGAAAACTTTTCTTGCTGTTGCACAGAGATGGGGAGTGGTGAATTGTGCCGCTGCATTGCCCTCACACCCCTGCAACCCCTGCACCGGGCACACCAGGAGCACGTGGGCAGGCAGAGAAAAATGCCTTCGGGAAGGCACAGGCAGGGGAAAGCAAGGCAGGCGGGCAGCTGCAGGAGCCACACAAGCGTCAGCTGCTTCAGATACAGTGACATTGTGGCTACAGGCCCTAACGGAGGGCTGAGTCCTCACCAAATAAACCAGGATTTCTCCCAGAGGAGTTGCAGCACTGCGAAAAGACACAGTTGCAGTCTGTTCCCGCAGCCACAGCGTGCCCTGGGGGACCATGGGGCTTCTTTGTGCCCCATCTCCCGGAGACCTGTGACTGCCAGTGCATCCCAGTCCCCATGGTGCTGAGCCCGGGAGCCCCAATTTCAAGGCAGGGGGCCAAGCAGGAACTCAGACTGCTGCCATTCCCCAGCTCTCCTAAAAATCAGCTTGGTTTCCCCCTAGCTCCCTAAAACTCAGGTGGTCAAGGGGCCATGCCCTGACCCCTCTGCAAAGTGGTCACCCTCCACGCTTCTCCTGGCACTTTGGAAAACTTGGGCTGGGAACATGGAGCTATGAAACCACTTTCCACTGAACAGGACCTGCTCGGCCACAGCTAGTTTGTGGCTACACCAGGCTTTCCAGAAAAGGGTTGTTTCCTCCCCTAAAAAAAAAAAAAAAAGAAATAGAGAGGAAGAATTGAAATCTCTCCCTCCGCCAGATGCCTTCGAGCAAGCGCATTTTTAAATACTAGAAACAAATAAATTGCATTCTGCCTCCTAGATGTCGAGGGGTCTTTTGGCTACAGGAGAGCTCATCAGCTTTTCGCTGTTTATGGATTACCTTGCTACCGTGGGTTGCCGTATTACCCTGAATGGGTTTGTCTCCCAGACATCCTGCAATATCTTAACTCCCGTCAAGCGCTGCCTTTCTTTCCTCTGCAGCGCTTGGGGTTTGGACAGCCGCCAGCGTCCTCTTTAAATGTTACCAGAAGGGCTGGCAGGAATTCAGACCTAACTCATTACAGGTCCTGCGTACGTTCGGCTGGGGGCGAGGGCTGGCCTCTTTTGGGACCCTGACAAAAAATTTAAATTGAAAGAGGAGGAGGGAGGGGAAAGAGCCCTACGGAAAAATGAAATTCCTGACAAGGATGTGTATATTAAACCCCTCTATTGGCTGCATCTCCTGTTGCAAATCGATAGCCCCATCCCCTGCAGCATGGGCTGCTGCCGTTGAAAACGGCTCTGGTAATTGCAGGGACGTGCGGATGACATGGTTATCCCATGCGTGCTCAAGCTGGGGCTGGTGGGGGCTTTACACATCCTGAAATAGTGGTTTTGCTCCCGGCCCCCAGGGTCGCTCCATCCCCCCAGCTAATGCAGCAGGAGTAAGACTGTCCCCTGGGTGCAGTGGCCCTGGTATTTGTTGCCGGGGTCTCCTCATTTCCCTGCCGCAGGGCTGAAATTAGGGGATTTCCTTCAACTTCAAGCTCTGCTCATCTCTTCTGTGCTCTTCCATCCCCTTCGGTGGTGTTTGCATGGTGCAAAACCATCATCGCTCAGCACTATTTAAACACAGTCCCTGTGTAAGCACTCCCCCTCTGTGCTTATTTCCACATGATTTTACATTGAAAAATCCCTCGACTCTCTGCCCTGGAGGCACAGCAGCACCTGCAGAGGTTGTTCAAGTAAAAAACAATGCAAAAAAGGGGTATTTTGTTTTTCCCAGAATCGCGTTTATTTTCCACCCAGTGCTGAGGTCTGTTAGTGACTGAATAACAACATACATATAAAATTACAACTAAGAAATAATAAATAAATAAACTAATGACAAAAATTAAAAGAGATCAAGATTCCTTCCAGACTCTTTAAATCTCTGGGTGTAAATACACGCAGAGGAAGGAAGTCTCTGTTAAATGTTCAGCACCAAGATCCTTCAGCAGAGCTGGGGGAGGTTGTAGTGACTGCATTTCCAGATTGCCTTAAGTTCATTTGCTAGATAGGTTCATTAAACTGATGCAACTGGGCTCTGTGGACTCTCTTCAATCAGGTTGTGGATGGTTAAGTGAAGGTGGTTGCAACCGCTCCTATGCTGATATGCAAATACCTGCACCAGGAGCTGCACCTGGTTAACTGAACCCAACAGGGCTCATCCTTCAGCAAGAGCAGACCTTCCTACGGTGCCTTCCAGCAAAGTCAAAGACTAACATCCAAGATAATTAATAGCCTGTTTGTTTGTTTTACAAACAACCTTTTCAGATGCTCAGACCAATCTCATTCATCTTAAATAGGTGAGAAAAGGCACAAGTCCAATTAAAAACAAAATCATTGAATCATTTGCAAATCACCTTTATCTTCATCCTAAGGCTCTACCAAGTGTCATCGCTATGGTGCTCGGCCCTCCTCTGTGTCTGTGAGCTGGGAGCAATTCTTGAGGAGTGTGTGTTAGTCCCTGGTTTCTCCATGCCCCTGACATGGGCTGCACCCACGCTAAAGTGGGAAATGGGAACGCTGCCTACACAGGAGCAGGGCAATGATCATGGGAATGGGGCAATGATCACAGGAGTACGGAGATGACCATGGAATTGGGGCAATGATCAGAGGAATGGGGAGATAACCATGGGAACAGGGTGAAGCTCATGGGAATGGAGAAGTGACCATGATGCTCTGCCCTTTCAACTCCTGATCTGATGAGGTAGGAAAGGTATTTTTGTACCTCTGGGAGCCATTTCTGTGGTACCCAAGAGCTTCAAGCTCTTTGCTGTGATTGTCTCCCATACTTCCTATGCAGTACCCACATTTTCTGCTTGCAGAGCTCAAGGCAGTGCCATTCACAGGGTGTGAACAAGCGATGGAGGTATTTTAAAAGTCATCCCATGGCTGAGTTGTCTCTGCTGTGATTGGCAAGTGCCTTCAGCACTCTGCTCTAGCCCTTTGCGGTGCTGAGATTGTACACAGCGTGTAGGGGAGACTGAAGCTTTCCCCACCCAGCCTAGGCATGCTGCTTCAGGTCCCTCTCTTCCAGCTGAGGACAACTTCACCACATCGTCACTCTGCCCTATCATCCCTTGGGGGCTGTGACTTGGGGACAAGATACACCAGCACAGCACAGCACCTGGAGGGGACTAAATGCTGCTGGTGGGATCCCAGTGCTCAGGCCAGCACCAGTGCCACAAATGGGTGAGCAGCCTGACCTTAACGGGGATATGTAAGCTCATTTTCTCTTTGGCATCAAGGGAAGTGCTGGCACCCACCTGACAATGGAGCTGGGATCCATGCGCTAATGTGCCGTGTGGGCTGTGCCAGGGGTTAACTGCTCCTCACCCTGCTCATCCTCACTGCCTGAGGGAGTTGGTTTGCTGGGACTGAGCAGAGATCGATCCCTCACCCCGCCTCCCCAGCTCAGGGAAGGGGTTGGCACATGAGTTACAAACTCAATGACCAGCTGATAGCTGAGTATTGGCTTGCTAATTAAACCAGCAGGGTTCAGTCAATCATTAAATTGGATTGAATTAAATTGAATTAGATGGTGGCTGTGGGCTAACATCCCAGGGCAAGCCCGGCTGCCAGGGCCATGATGGGAACTCCCTGCACAGTCTATCCCAGCAGAGCCAGTGTGCTCGAACATGGATGTGATAGGAGGATCACTGACTGCTTCCCTTTGGAGGAACATCTCCCAAGAATAATTTATCTCCCAGCCTGTATGCACTGTGCTCAGCTGCTGGGTTTCTAGGGGAGAGGGTTTCTCCAGCTGGCCCTTAACCAGCATCAGGAAGCTGGTGTCCATGAGGCCTGACCCTCCTGCTTTGAAGTCAAAGACAATAGCCATGGAGGAAGCTTGTAAAGACCAACTGCCTCCTTTGAATGTAATAGGATAAAACAAACAGCATGTGACAATTGATAACAGGAGACCACCCTCCTCCCTTTTAGGCATAATATCACCCCTTTGTGAAGAGACAAACTGGACCAGGATAGAGATCCTTCATGCCTGTGAGACCAAGAAGCGATGTATGAGCATAAATGGAAAGGGTGAGCTGCAGAAGAGACATATCCTACAGCCACTGGATCTGTCACAGTCTCTGCTGGACGCAGGAGGGAGAGAGTGGCTGGGACACGCTCCTCTGCCCCTACCTCTGTGCTGTCCTGAGCTGGGGAGCGACAGGGATGTGCCTGACGCAGCAGCAGGTCCAGCCTGGACCATATCAGCAAAAGCTGTGTTTTGTACCCTGGGAGAAACACTTGCACATCTGTGGCGAAAACCTCCAGGCAAAAACCTCAAGGCCAACCTTACGGGACAGAAAAGCCACCAATGAGCCCCAGAGCAGTGGCTGAAATGTGGCCATGATGCTGGAGCCGCCAAGAAGGACAAGTGGCTCCCTGACCTGCGGGGCTCAGACACACTCGTCCCCCGATGTTTGGGCCCACTGATGGATGACTGGACAGGCTCCCACCGGCCCAGCTGGCGAGAGTTATTTATTCAAAGACCAGAGAGGGGTTGTGGTGCCAGGCTGCTCGTGAGCAGGCGGCAGCTATAAAAAGCCCAGCAATTGCCTTCCAAGCTGGTGATTCAATAACAAAATGCAAAAGTAATATTAAAGCTGCCTGCTGTGCCAACTGCTGGCTGTCTGCAGCAATAAAAATGCCGTAAATCAGCTCCAGTTAAAGACTGCACAGAGTCTAACAGGAGGCTCCTGCTGAAGCCAGGAAAATCCCCGGTACGCTGAAATCGCTTGGGCGAATGCTGCACGCCATTGCTTGCCTCTTGCAGGGGACTGGAGAAGGTCGGAGGGTGCAGTGCTGCAGCCTGGCCCTGCAAATGCTTACTGTTGAAGTATGAGAGGGTTTTACAGGGCTAGGAGAGTTGGCTGTGTCTGTACCCCGTGTCCAAAGATGAGGCAGGGCTTGGGAATACTCTTCCATGGTTTTCCAAGCAGGCACAAGCTCTTGGGGTCAGGTCTGAAGAACCTGAAGTTGCTGCTAGCCCTGGAAACTGCAGTTTGGCAGTCTGGTGGGATCCGTCAGCACACTTGGGCACATTCGTGCCTTCCCTGGGTGGACCTTGAGGAGCTCACACTTCCTCGCAAGGCATGGAGACTTCCCAAATGCATTATTTGACTTTGAAAACAGGCCCTAGGCTCCCAAGGCATCCCATCAGCCAGCAGCTGTCTGCTCTTGGTGGAAGGTTTCTCCCCTGTGGTCTGTTGGATGCCATCCTCAGCTCAGTTTTTGGCCATTTGCTCCTCGGAGTGGGCCCTGAAGGGTTTTTCTCCTCCGTGGCATGTCAGAGCATTCAAAAAGCCCACAAGAGCGGGTGAGAGGCAGGCAGGAGGACAGGCTCAGTTTCCAGCAAAGGTGTCACCCCCTTCCAGCAGCACACCTCATGGGCTGGGGAATGACTGGGGCAGCCCTGGCCTAAGCATCCCCTCAATTCTCAGCGTCCCACCTGCCCTGGCATGGTCCTGGTATTGTCCCCAGCCCTGCAGAGAATGGCCAGGTCTGCCATGCCTTTGCTCCTTGGTGAACAGGCAGTGCCAGGGCTTCCACCAAGAGCGCTGGATATGCCCAGATGGGACCTTTTCAGGACTGTTTCTTCTTTGCTGATCCTTTAATTCGGTAAAAAATTGATGGTTTTAGTTAAATCTCTGCCAGAAAGGAGCTATTGGTCTTGGATGGAGGTTCTGGACCAAAAGGAAGGATTTGGTCCCTTCAGCCTGGCCAAGGGCCATGGCAGGGTGGTGAGAAATGGGCCCTGGGCAGCTGCCCCCTGTCCACTCCCCAGCCACAAGAGCTCAGCTCTTCCACCCTGGGGCTCTGGTACAGTGTGGTCTTTCAGGGGCAACCCCTCGATTTCTGCCCAGCCCCTCCAGCATGGGGCCAGTCCAAACCCTGGACCATGCAGTGGACTCCTGTTCCTTGGCATCGCTTTTGTATACAACAAATCTCAAAAAAAATACCCTGCTGGATTTGTCCAGCTCGTTCTAATTTAGTTCAAATTAGAAAATGTTCTGTGAGCTCCAGAGCATGGGGAGAGGGGCAGGGGAAGGACAGTGAGGGTATAAATAGGGTTTCCAGCTGGAGTAGCCAGGGTGGCTGCTGTACCAGTACTGATGCACAAGCCTTGTTTATGGGCAATGAAGATGGGGCATGAGAGAGCAGGCTACAAATAAACAGCACATCCAAAATGTGAGGAGGGGAATCTTTCCCATTGGGAGAGGTATGCGTGACGTGCTCATCCTGCTGGCATCCAAGCACCTAATCTTGCAGTTGTGCTGAGTAAAGGCCAGTTCTGGATGAGACAGAGATCCCCAGGGAAATGTGTCCTTTGCAAGTGGTTCCACGGGAATCCTCCACTATTTTCTTTATTTTTTTAAAAACTACAAAATCCTAGCTAGGTTGAACTAGATCCTGAGGTCCATTCCAGCTTGAATTACCTTCTGATCCTAATATGCCTAAGAAATGTTTCATCTGGCCTTTCTACTATCTAATGGCTTCCCTTAAAAACAGTACTGCAGGTGAGAAGTGCTTCTGCAATGCAAATTGGCGTAACTGGGATGAGAATCTGGCCCGGTGAATTGCAAGCTCACAGCTAGCCAGAAGTAAAAGGGCAGCTCCCCAAACCTGCCGCACGTGGTTTTCCCAGGGGACAATTTCCGATCTCAGGGTGTGGTGAGCAAGGCGGGGGAGGACAGATCTCGCAGACAAGTTCCTGCTTCGAGGGTAAAAGGGAGGTTCAGATTTCTGTCTGTTTTTTAGCAGAGGCTTGTGAATGAGTGCTCCTTTTCCTTCAGGGAAGAGAAACGCATGCCAAACCCTTGCACGGAGGGTGGAAGACATGTTTGCAAAAATCCTGCTCTACCTTCCCAGCCTCTGCTCCTTCCCAGCGTGACAGATGGAGGAAAGGGGAAGGAAGAGAGAAAGCAAGGAGTGGATGAGAACAGATCCCTGCGTGTTCCTGCGTCTTGCTCCTAGCATGATTGCAGCAGGGTGATCCAAGATGGATCTCATCCTGGGTCCTCCACTTCAGCCCTTCACATTCGAAGAGGCTGGAGATTTTTCATGGAGTTTCTCGGCTTCCAGCACAACCTGTTAGCAAATGGCCGCGTGGCTGTCAGAGGCTTGCTCAGAGGGAATTCAAATCTTTCGCTCTGCTGCTTGTATCTTGACTCAGTTGCTGCAGAGGTGGCTATTTTTGCTGATCTGACATCAGGTTCACAGCAGCCTGTCCGACCAACTATTGTGCAATCCCCTTTTGTGAGTAAGGAGCACACTTTCCATTCCTGATTTAGCTAACTTTTTAAACTATCCAGGACTAAAATATATGATGGGTGAGACAATGACGCTCATATTTGGTACTGATCCTTGCATGGCGCCCTGGAGAACACCTCCTGTTTCAGAACGTTTCCTATTGACATATGAGATAAAATAAACGGTGCGGTCCTGGAGGAAAGCATGCTTCAAGAAGTAAGTGTATCCTCATCTTACTGTAATTTATTACATCTCAGAAAGCTTTGAAACTCAAGCATTAAGCATGGGGCTTGAATTTCCAATTCCTTTCAAGCTTCTCCCATAGAAATGTTTACTAGAAAGTAATTTTATTGTGGAATGATTTTTTTTTTTATTCCTAAAGTTGTCTGTGTTTTGCTCCCATGCAACAAAGCAGACAGTTTTTCACATGAACAACTCTGCCTTTTCCTCGCAACTTCCTTCTGAAGGTGTCAAAGCACATTATACACCAAACGTGATCTCACCTCTGAAATGGCAAAGGGGCATAATGAAGTCTCCTTCCTTTTCCAGGTGAGCAAAGGCAGGGAAAGTACCATGGCTACCCAAAGCCACAGCAAGTCAGGATTTGAACTGGAAACGAAATCCACATGAATTTTATTCACGTGTCCCCTTGTCACCACTAAGCACAGACCATGTCTGTGCATATGCAACTCCTGCATTTAAACATTCAATTCTAACCCCTGGCTCAGTATTGTTCAGTACTTGAAGTTCTGGAGAAAAAAATTGACCCAGAAAGATGCTAAGATGTCCTGCTTTGCAGAGATGTGGGGCTCCTGAGGGAGGCCAGACCTGGGTCTGTAAGTCTTGGAGATGTGCCAAAAACCTGCTGCAGCCAGAAAGCAGGGCAGGGAGGGAGGACGCCAGTCTCTGCAGGAAGTAAAGGTGTCAAATAATCAAGGAATGAGGGTTGCTTGGCTTATTTGTGGATGCTGGTAGGGACGTGGGACAGAACAAACAGATGTTGGATGTTGGTTGTGTGTCTTCCCCTTGCAGAAGTTCGTTCTGCCCAGCAATGTCCAAAGCAGACTGGGGATGGAGGTGCACATCACCCAGTATGGAAATTAGCTTTGCAATACATTACATCAGTAGTAAGACCTCTAAATTAGAAAAGAATGGAGCATTTTTTGCCTAAATCCTCCACATGTTTTAAAAATCTCAAGCAGTGCTTTAAGCTCAAGTGGTTCTTATTTACCTGCTCGGGTTCCAGTTCTAGAAACACCCATGGGGATATGCTTTGCCTTAAGCACATGCATGCCCTAGTAGCAACGGTATCATTAGCCTTCTGTTTAAATGTAGCGAAACAATTCTAGGATTAGGGACTAGCTGAGTTTCTATTTCAAATAAAAACCCTGTACAAAAGATCTTTCTTTCTGCTCTTTCCAATCTCCCGGGGAAGATAAAAATATCACCTTTCCCTCCATGGGTTAAAGACATTCAGTGGATTTGGGGAATTCCTTCCTAACACTGTCCTGGATAAAAATAATTGTGTGATATAACCCTGACACACTCCACGTGGCTTCTACGGGATCCTCAAAGATTTTCCATGGAAATCATTTTCTAAATGAAACTAAAGTCTTCAACCAGCTTGTCTTTAAAATAATGTTTTCTGTGTGATGTTTCTCTTTTAAAAGATGATGTAGGCCTAAAAATGGAAGTTTTGTGACTGAAGCCCAAAGCTGTTGATGTGGAGGTGCCGACCTGGAGCATCAGGGTGTGGGTGCTGCACCATCCTGAGGCCTGAGCCACCCTCAGGGGTGGCCGTAACTGGTGCACGGTGCTGCTCCTTGGGTGTGTGGTTTTTCCAAAGGAAGCAAAATACTCATCAGGTTGCTCTGTTGCAAAGCCCTGGCGCTGCTGAGGGGATGGCATCGCTCCGTCAATGCTGTCCAAGCATCTCACGGAGACCTGTTGGCTAAGCAAGGAAAAATTGTAAATCCTGGGAGATGTGGCATGCTGGATGCCTGTATTTAAGCAACCCAAAGTTGGTGCAGTGCTGGCCTCACTCTGCTGCCTATGGAAGCTTGCCATGCAGCTGAGCCGTCCTGGCCCCAGGAGTGGCAGTCCTTGCAAAGCGAAAAACAGCTGGGGAGTAACCAGTTCAGCCTTTTGCCTTTCATCTACCTGCGTTTGCGAGTCAACACCCTTATTTTTCGGTGAAACAGGATGTACGAGACCTCCCACTGAAATGGTAATTAAGAGGGAGACTTTCATATAAATCCAAGTGCCAGGAGTTGCGCATGAACTGATTTGTGTGCAGAGATGAGCAGCGATGACCGAATGATTTCCATCTCCGTGCCAGGAGCCCGGTTCCCCATGGTTTGCCTTATTGCCTCCCTTTTTGAATGGAGCAACCCATCCAAAAATGCTAAGTTATATTGAAATGGCAGGTGCTACTTTGAAACATTTCATTCGTGCAGGTAGTCCATAGACAGTCCTGCTTCCTAAGCATACGGGAAATGGGAGACATCCTTACTCCTGTCCCCTGGTGCTGCCTGACATCCACAGCCCTTCCCGGGATCCCCAGCTGCAGCTTCACCCTGTGCCAGGCTCAATGCCACTTCTCTCTGCTCCTCATCCTGCTCATCGACTTGGTCAGAAGGATCTGCTGCAAATTCCTTCCAGCCAAATAGCTCTAATTCCTGAGCCACTTGCATTTGCATTTGTTCTGGGTAGAGAAACGAAACCCGCAGCTCCAGCGATGGGAACCCTTGACACTCTTAGTTACCTGCTCACATGCAGGGCTAGAGAGAGCCATGGTTGTGGTGAGAGGTTGTGTCCATTCCCCAGAGGCTGAACACGCCGGATGTGATCCCCGACAAGCTCTCTGAGCCAGAGAGTGAAACAAGGGAAAGATTTTGCAAAAAAACCAGGGTAGCCATCATGGTGTTGAAGCTCTCCATCTCACTCTTGGAGATGCTACAAACAGCTTTTTTTTTTTTTTTTTTCATGCTGCAGCCTCCTGCCTACCCGCCCGATCCAGAAAAGGTGCTGGCAAATGGGCAAGGGCTCCGAAAACCCTCAGGATTACGTTTAAGGAAGGGGAAAACCAAGGCTGTGAGCAGGAGCCTGGCGCAGAGGAGGCCGGGGCTGCTCGGTGGCAGCTTTGCTGAGGGGGGCTGCAGGGCCCGCACTCAGACACCCGACGGATCCAGGGGCTGGGAGTCCGCGTCAGACTCCCGAGGAGGGCCGGGTTTTTAATTGTGAGGGTAATTACCGCCGGCAGCGATTACCGAGGGCTGCGGCAGAGTTTCTACAAGGGGAAGTTGGGAAATGGGGACCGGGGGCTTTTCTGCTGCGCCGCCATCCCACCCAGGGCCCGGAAACCAGCGACCGCCACCGCTGAGGAGAGCGTGAGGCGACCCCCAGCCCCCAGCACGGCCCCGCCGCCGCCGAGGCCGACGGGAGGGCAGCGTCCGCTTCCAGCGCCCGCGGACGGGCTCCCCCGTTATCTCTCACATCGGTGGAAGCCGGCCCGGAGACCGCGGCCTGAAAAACCCTCCATCAACCCAAAATACCGGGGCACCGCCGAGGGAGA
>VYXH01008580.1:32711-75608 GCA_013397275.1 Burhinus bistriatus
CCCCCTTCCCCCTCTAGTCGTCTTTTGGGAGTGCTGGATTCCTGCATAAGTGTGCTCATTTGTGTATTTCATTTGAATGCCATTGTTAACGGAGGAGCCCTGGGTAGAGTAAGCTGCAACTTGCTTTGCTTCTGCAGAGGGTCTTTTTGTGATGGGCTCTGCGGAATTAAAAGCCAAAGTGGAAAAACGACCCTGAAACTGTCTGCGATGCCCCGATGTTAGGTGTATTCCTCACGATCTGGTACAAAGTCGGTCCATGTATTCATTTCAGTCTTCAGCTTTTAATTCTGCTGGGGAACAATACTGATTAACTTCGTCGTACGAGTTTTATCTGACCTTTAGGTTTCAGTACATCTCAGTGTGCAAAGCTGAGACCACGCTTATCATAAATGCATTTGGCTGTCTGTCGTACCTGGCCAGGGAGCTTTCAGAGGCTTGATACCGAGATGCGTTTGCACACGAGGGCGGCAATGGTATTTCAGGTCTTTGTTGGAACTTCAGCTGTAGGTCTAGCACAGTGGAGATAAACAGCTCTCTGAATTGGGCTTGGAGGCTTAGATATTAAATTTGCGGGCTTCTTGAGCCAAACGTAGCATTCCTTGACTAATATCTATTTTCCTGGCTGAGGGGTCCAGCTATCACTTAAGGTGTCCCCTGAACGATTTCCTCTTTATTGAATTTTTCTCTCGGAGGCTCTTGTGAAACACTTTAAATGTTGAGTCATCACCTCTTAATTAGAATTAAGCCTTCTGTAGTAAACGGTCTGCTCCTCAAACCTCTGAAGGATTCAATGACTTCATGCTTACTTTACATTAAAGTTGGATAACGTAACAAATGTCCATGCCCATAGATGGAGACACAACTATTGTATTTAATTACATGCTCTTCTGAGGATGGGTGTGTTGCAGAACTTCTTCGATCAGGGTGCATGCCATAGTATGAAAGATGACAAACGCAGTTTGCGAAACCTTGCTTGCTTTTGAAGCTAACCTTTTGGTTACCTGCTGGAAGAGGCTACCATTAGCTAATATAACATTCTTCAGCAGAAAAAGATCTAGTGTGTGAAAAAACAAGCCATTTAATGACCTGAGTACTAGGTGTCAGGCTTGACCGTGTTGCTCCTTGGGCAGTTGACAACTGGATGTGACAGTATTATTAACTAAAGATACAGTCGTCTCTTAGATAGAGGCAAATAGGTAAAATGAGTATGCAGGAGCTCTTGTCAGTAGTTTTTCTTCCCCCTTCAAATTACCCATGAAGCTATTGGAAAACCTAACATCAGTCCTTGCTGCGTCTTGAGCCTCAAGGCAAACCTGAGATCTGGAGACATTTTTTTGGAATATGGTAATGTCAGTGCTCATGACTGAGAACAGAAGCAGGCTGTAGAAATGCAAAGTCTTATGTTTTCAGGAAGAATATCAGCAAGGTTTAGCTAGCTTAATGGCTTGCAGATACCTTAAGTGTCTCAAGTTCTTGTCTGTAGTTGAAAATCCACATTTAAAAACATATTCTCACTGCCTTCGCGTTGCTGTAGTTAGTTAGCTATTCACTGAACATTTTTTATGTGGGTTTTTTCTACCGTTCAATGAAGTTGATTTTACTGGCAAGCTTTTGTTAAATTTGCTCTTCTTCCTTATTTAAGGACAGAAGACAGATGCATGTTTTTCTTGCTTGTAGTTCTCACAGTTGTTGCAATGTCTCTCCATTGTTGCCGGACAATTAGAACCAGTTTATACCAAGCTTCCTGTACTGACTCTGGGATTATACTTGACTGATCATTTTAACTTTTGTACGGCAGTTGGTTTATTCGGAGAGCTGCTGTGTGAATAGGGGCTCTCAGTTGTACAGCAACATCTTTAGACTATGGAAGAAATTGATGATACTTCTTCATCAGGAGAAGATACAGATATTAGTGATAGATCATTTAATGGATGTGCCATAGCTCCATTCATTTTTATCAGTAAGAATATGGTGTGTAACATACTCTTTGCTTTTTTTTCCTCTCCAATTTACAGGGTAATTGATAGTGGACACCTTTGCTTCCTACAATGGCACAGAGATCCGGACAGGAAGATCCGGAGAGATACCTCTTTGTGGATAGGGCTGTAATCTACAACCCTGCCACCCAGGCTGATTGGACTGCTAAAAAGTTGGTGTGGATTCCTTCAGAACGCCATGGTTTTGAGGCAGCCAGCATCAAGGAGGAAAAAGGGGATGAAGTGTTGGTTGAACTGGCAGAGAATGGAAAGAAAGCACTAGTCAATAAAGATGATATTCAGAAGATGAATCCTCCTAAGTTCTCTAAAGTGGAAGACATGGCAGAATTAACCTGTTTAAATGAAGCCTCTGTATTGCATAATTTAAAGGATCGGTATTACTCTGGGCTCATCTATGTAAGTACTCATTATTAGACTCGCTACGGGTGCTAATTCAGCTGAACTTACCTGATTCCCATTCCTTTACTTGTCTGACATGTAGAAAGCAGGTCTTGGCTCTGATTTCAATAGCCTAAATACTTTGTGTCCCTAGTATCTAGATTAGTCCAGGATCTTTTTCCATTCTGTGTACAGGTCAAGAACTCTGTTGTCATAAAACATATAATAAAAAATTCTCCTATGGAAATAATTCTGCAAGCATCTTTCAAAAATAGAACGCTAAATGGCAACTCTGGGTGCTTAGCTCATGCCACTCATTAGAGCACTTGCCTCAGACATGCTTAACTGATACAGTGAATAGTATCAAATGGCTTGTTTGAGCTGACGAGAGATTACAAAACCTAGCTTTGCTGAATTACTGTTGTTTAATTGCTCACATGAATAAGCATATATCTTGTTTAAACTTGCTGCGTATTAAAAATGATAATAAGACGCTATGCTATTATTTAAAAACCGAAGTTGGAGAGTGCTAGGAATGCAAAATGTCTTTTTGGAATCTAATATCAACTTAGTGGGCCAGGAAAGAATGTGTTCAAGTGCTTAAAATAAACGAATAAGATAAAGCTTTCTTTTTTTCAGTGGTTTTGAAGCACTAATTGGAACATCTGGCTTATCGCCATCTTTCTATAGCATTAGGAATCACAACAACATTGATGCTGCTTTTGACCCCGTTCGTTCCTTGAACAATGTTAAATGAATGTCTGTGGCGTACAGTTAAAGAGTAGCTCCTTGTCTCTTGGCAAACTGGTTGCATAGTGACTTGTTGAGTCAGAGTATCTTTAAGAGCTACAAGTGGACTTTCTATCTTAAAAGAAACTGGAACATCTGCTTAAATGCTTGGCTTGTTTTTAATAAATGCTTGTTCTGAAGCTTAAATGCACTTTATTTAGTTCTGCTAGTTAGTTGGCTCATATTCCCTTCCATCTAGGTATTAACGGGGTACCTTTTTTGCTTGGCCCTTGGTAATATTTGGACTTATTAAAATTATATGCAGCTTCAAAATATTCATATTTGTGCTTCTTTGTCAGTTTCGTATGTGGGTTTTTGGTTTTTACCCTTCCAAGGCCTTACACCAAGATCCTTCCTGCAGAGCCCAGAGAAAAATACTTCTGGAATGATTCCTGCAAGCTTATAAGTAAACTAATTGGATAATTAGTAAGGACTGGATTGAAAATTAAAAGTAAACAAGTTGATAGGTCAAAAGCTTTCAGTATATGTATCAATCATAATGCTAGTTGTTATGAAATTCATTACAACTATTATAACTGTATTTCATTATGAAGGTTAAAAGCTGAAGGCCTTAAATGTCAAAGCAAGCTCTAGTCCAAGGAGTCATACAGTAAATGTAGCCACAAATGCTTCTGGAATATGGCGTCAAATTAAAAAACTCTGCTTTGTGAAAGGCTGGCTTATTGTATACATGGAGTTTAAGTGGTATCCTATAGGTGACTTACCTTTCCCCCCCAAAAAAAGTGCTTTCTGCTTTCATTCTTTAACTGTTGAGGGAAACTCTAAAACTTGGTTCCTTGGCATTGAGATACTGCTGTCACATAGCAGGATTACTGCATTGGTGTATTACTAAGGACCTCCCCTGCCCCCGAGCTGGAAGAAGTTGGTTGGGATCAAGAAGCTAATGGGTTTGTTGGCCTTAACTGGAGGTCTGAGCTAGATGAACATTGCTGGAGGATGCTGCTGTTACCAAGAATAATGTTCCTGTGCAGCTGTAATAATAGCTTCTTGTTTGAAATTAAAACTCAGCTTATTTTTTGAAGGGGGAGAAAAAGCAGTTGTGACTACTGTTAGAGTAGAGGCTGAATGCTGGCAAAGATCAATAGGCCATAGAGAGAAACTTCATCAAGAACGTGAGCTGGTGGGGTTTTTAGTGTGGTTCTGGTAGGGATCTCTGTCAGGGATCCCTCAACTTCTTGAATGTGGCACTATCATTGCTGTTGCCGACTGCACAGCCTGGAGCAATTGCTGTTGCCTGTGTTTCCTGCTGATGTTCCCTTGGTGTGAAAAGAGCCAAACTTATCTGAACTGATGAAGTGGATTATGGTGGCTTGGCCATGACAAGACTCAGTTAAAGGTATGTTTTGATTTCCAGAGAGTACTTTCGTAATAACCAAACTAAAATCTTATGTTTTGGTGTTGGTCTCAAGTAGTTAAGATGAAGATGGTGAATCTGTTTTGGTTTCCTTTAATTCACAGTAGACAGCATGCAGTGTTGGCTTTCTAGGAAGTAAAAGAGGAAAGACTGTCAACTGAGGTAGATACATGTTTCCTTTCAGTCCCTAGAAAGGAAACAAACAGAGGGATTTGGTGAGTGGCTCTAGTCATCGATCTATAATCTACCTCTCCAAGATGACACTGCTGGAGGAACAGGGAGCGGTGACTAAAGCTAGCTAGTGCCTGTTGACATGACCTGGACAGTGATGCTCATTTCATCAAGAAGAGTTTCAAGTAACATCTAAGTAGGGACGGTGAGGAGTTTCTGGAACTTCTAGCACTTCTAATGTCCACCAAGTGGCGTGGTCTTGGCCCCTCAGTTGCATTATTGCTGTGCTGTGGGAGATGGAACACCAATGGAGAATCTGGAAGACCAGTGGCTTGTAAAAGCCTGATGTCAGCGCTTGATCTTGTTTTATTCTGGTCTGTTCATGACAGCACAGAAGATAAAAGGTAGCAGGATTTGTACAAGAACTGCTGGGAAGAAGGGTTGTAACTATAGAGATCCCAGTTTTGCTTTGGAGATAGAATAACTTCATTTCTCACTTCACTTTTAGCATCACCTATTCAATTGCTTGCCATGAGGTTTATTTTGAATGTAACTGAAGAGTATGTTAAAAAAATTTCTTTCCTAGAGAAGCTGTACTATCTCTGCAAATTCTTCTGAAGTATACAGTATATATATTCAACCCTGAGGATGGGGCAAATCTATCATTATGACTTCTTGGACTTCTGTTCTTAACCACTCAGCATGAGATCTTTTCTGCAGATCTGAGTCCCTGAGATGATCTCTGCTCATGTTTGAGGCTTGGTTTTCATTAAGTGCAAATGATGGTTCTGTGAAGGTGCAACCATCTACAGAAGTTTTTTTTCTCATTACTTCTATCTTTGGTAGGGGTTTCATAGCTGAATTTTTCCAAACTCTGTGCTTTTCTAGGGATATCAGCACTTCTTGTGGTAAGGATGTATCATTTGAGTCACTAATGCTCTAAAGTGGTCTCTTGTGTCTTGCTGTGTTGGCAGCTTCTCATGGGTTTTGGTTATTTTAAATGCTTGTTAACTGTCAGTTCTTCAGCTTTATATAAAACTTTACTCTTCTGCCTGCTCAGCTTTAGAGTGGCCAGCATGTATTTCGTAATATCCTTCATAGCTGGAGATCAGAAACTGGAGGCAGTTCATTGTAAGGGTACCAAGGAGGAATATTCAAAGGCTTACGAGGTCCTTTGAAGATGTGGAATAAACATGACTTTGCTCAGACTGGTTTTGTGGCGGTTCTTGGGTATACTTATACCATGATGAACAGATTCCTTTCTTAAAGCAGTGCCCCCAGAAAGCTGTCTAGCTATCAGAGGTTTTGGGTCACCAAGGTCTGTAGCCTGAGTGAGGAAACATCCGTATTTTTACAAGACCTGAATGTAAAATGCAACGGTGAAGATTTCTAGATGTCAGCCCTAGATTTTGGTTTCTGCTTCAGTCACATCACCAAAATATGATTTTGGGGTGGTGGTGTCTTTGAATCAGACAGTGAAATGGAGACATCACTGGAAAGAGCGGACGTTAAGGGTCCATCAGACTTGAATGCTACTAAGTTCTCGATACCACTGTTGTCTTAATGCTTTGTGACAAGCTATGATAGGCAAGATTACTGCTATGGTAATTCTCCTTGTCACTGCTTTGTGAGGTTTGGGGTTTCTCATGAAGCAGCTTCCGAACTCTTCATGGTCCAATATGGTATCTGGATGCAGGAAATGACCGACTTCAATTTTTAAACTGCTGTGCTGTAAGCTGTAGAGGTTCAGGAGCAGTTTTGTTTATGACTCAGAGGCTTGTGGTGTCAGTTTGCTGTTGAGGCTGTGTGTGTGAAACCCAGCTGAAGAAGTGACTTTGACTGTCTGAGCTATAGCTGTCTCCTTCAGTTGGAGTCCTGGGAAAAGGGAGACACTTGAAATGGGTCTCTGGTTTTGGTGGGAAGGGATGGGAGTGGCAGTGGAGATAAACAAGGAGGAGGATTTAGTCTGAAAATTAAGTGCAAGGAGAACAGATGCTGCACTTGATGATATGGAGGTGAGAAATACTTAGGTGCTTTGATGGAGAGCTACAAATAAGGTCTGAAAGCTGCAAAGGAGTTTCTGGTGTAGAAGAGGCATTTTCTCCATTGTGATCTCTCTGCACTTCAATATCAACAGCATATTAGCTTCAGTGTGTATTCAGAAAGCTTATATATAGGCATGTCAGTTATGTTCAAAATTAGGCTTCTACTCAAAGTTTACTACCCAATTTGACTCATGGCTGATCTGAAGAAAAGAACTGTCGGTATTTTTTTTTTTTAAGTATCTAAATTGTTTTTCACCATTTTGTTTTCTCTGCACTTGGAAGAGAGCGGCTAGTTAGTGTGCAGTTTAAGATCCCTTTTCTTTCACTTCAGAGCAAGATGATTCTCCTTTTTTTTTTTTTTAACTCAATGTAAATTTTGAGATATGCTATACCACTTCTAGAACTGCAAAAAGCAAAGTGGTCAGGAGTGTTCCTGATCACTCTAAATAATGTTTCAATGCTTTGTTAGGCAGCATTCTGGCTATAACTTTCTTAGTGTTTTGAATTTTTAAGTCTGTTAAAAGCATTTCAGTTAATCAAAATGCAGCTAGTTGCATAGATCAGGAATGTAAATACCTTATTTCTACTTTAATGGAAAGCAACTTGTTCTTGATATTGCAGACACTGGCTGGAATTGGAATGACTAGGCTAATGACTGTTCATACCTCTAAGTAAGGAGTAGGTGGCACTTTTTCCAGCAATTTAAAGCTCTGCTTTTGTGTTAGTACTTCTTTTGATGGCAAGAAAGATCCTTCCATTTCCGTTTTAAAGCATATTTTAAATGTTTATATGTTCCTCTGTACCCTTATTAAAACATAATCTTATGCTCATCCTGTAAACAGAAATGTTTTCTTAAACCAAAATGGTTTTCTTGCCAAGTGCACTAGCAAACACTAATATTATGGATCCTGTAGAGGTTTGATGCACTTTACTGATTTTCCAGAAAAGTGTAACATCTGAGTTGCAGATGGCTGTATTTTAATGGTCTGACTGCTGAGTGCAGACTAATACCTGAAAAGTTCGTGGATAAATGGCATGTTGTCTACTCAATGGGTCTATTCTGGTCTGTCATCTTTTCTGAAAGAAGATATCGCAGGACCAAAAGTCTGTCTTGTGCAGTCAAAAGTTCCCATTCCTCTACCCAGTGCACTAAGATGAGATGAAGGAATTGCTTACTCAAACATAGGGTGTAATTAAGCTACAGGAAAAACTAAGATCTTCAAAATCCAATGGGCTTTATAAAAATCTATTTAAAGCAATGTTGCTGTTGCCACATGTGTTCTAGTCCCAACTCTCCTGGAGGAAGTCCATTGCCCACAGTTGATTATATGTAGCTTACTGATACCCCGTAAGTCATTGCAATTACTACATGAATGTTTCCTGACCTTGTTCAGTCAGAAGGATTAAAATTAATAGAATTTCTGAAACGCTTGACTTCTATTAACCCATGTCAGTATCCAGAGGGCCTCTTGCCTTGGTGTGACTGTATGTGGGATGTTCCCCTGGTGCTGTCTGTTGTTGGTGAGCCCATGATCTATGTTTGGGTGCTCAGCTAGAAAGTTTCAGGTGTGGACATGTGACATAAGATGTGTTCATGCTGTAGGTGAGGTCAAGTTAGAGATGACTAGTTCTGCTGTTCCTTGAGGAACGACAAAAAGATGGTGAAGAACTTTTGAGGAAAGGGTTAGATTCAACTTCAAAGTCCTCCAAACTCTAATGAAGTGTGCATTATCTTCCCTGCCCACTCCTCCACTTTTTTTAGCAAATATTTTTTCAAAAGTGTTGGAAACTGTTTATGTAAGGCTGAGAGCTCTTGGAACCTTGCTGCTACTTACTGCTCTCCATGTATATGCCTACTGGGTTTTCTTTCTACCAGTAAAGAAGAAAACATGCTTACTATTGTGCAATTAAAAATACTTCAGCAGATATTTTTTGATAATTACAAGTGTTACCTCTGTAATTGGTCTGCAGCCCTGTGCTCGTTTCATTTTTTTAATGTACTTTCCATTTTATTGGGGCAGAAGAGGGAAAGAATGAGAAATATGCTGTAGTCTCCAGTTCCAGAGCCTGCTGTGGGTGGAAGCTCTTACAAAACTGCACTTGAGGAGCTGTCTATAAGCTGTTTCTTCTCTTAAGCTGCTGCCTCCTGTGAGGCCAGAGCATAACCTAGAACAATCTGTGTTATTATATAAGCTTCTGTGTTTTAATTGCTTTACTTTTCCTGCTGGTCCAGTTGGGAATGTTTCACGTTGCTGACTATCAAAGACTGGTATTAAAAGAACCTGTAAGAAAGGGAGTTTGTTACTTAATTTTATCTTCTTAACACAAACCAGTCACTGGATCTAATACCTAATGTATGGCAGAAGAGATGCTGGGGATCAAATTGTAACAGCTGCTTTGACACAAGAACTTGTTTCTAAATTAACTCTGATTTTTGGAAGACTCTTAAATCTAAAGTTGAGGGAGTTCTGTGTAGGGTTTTACTTAGAAATAGCTGAGGGATTTACGGGAAGTGAATCGTTGCCTTCAGGCAAGCAGAGATATGAAAAAGTGCATGGTCTTGTCAAATATTCTGTTTCTATAAAAAGTGGTAGCTCAGCAGCCTAAAAAGTTGCAATAATTTGAATTATGGACTCCTGTTCAAGTGCTCAATGGAATGCACTGTGTTGCAAGACACTCCTTCGAGCTGTACGCCTGCATCAGTAGTCATGTTCGGCCATTGTAAGCTGTCTGTAGAGTGGTCAGGCTCCAACATGCAGCTATCCAGGAGCCTTGTGAAAGGATATGAATACTTTTCTGGCCCTGGTGCAGCCTAAGATCATGTTTTATGTCTTAGCAGTTGCTGTGGCTGAAGTGTGTGTGTGGCTGTGACACTGAGCCTGTCTATCTCTGAGAGGCAGTGAGCTGACTGAGCAGGAGTATAACCTGAACTGCTGATCTAATGTTGGTTTTTCTCTCTTTAAACACATAACCTGAAGGCTATAAATGTGAAAATACAGTACTGGTGAACCTCCTCTCTTCAGTGCTAGCTGTAGAGATCATCCATAGACAAGTCTTCTAAAGTTTGGGGTGTGCTTTTCCTTTAATAGGTTATGTATGTGTTGTCCTCCTTCCCTTTCATTCTCATGCACAGATTCTACTCTTCAATTGCCCTGAGTACTGGTCAGTGGCTCTTGTCCCCCAGCCTCTCTCAGAGCTGAGGTTCCTTGTATTCCACAGGGGGTTCCTTGGCCTTGTTGGCACCCTTCACTCCATCTTCTTGGGTGCCAACGGGACTTACTGTTTTTGGGGGGGTTTGTTGTGGTGGGGGTGTGTGCACGTGTGGGTGTTTTTTTTTTTTTTATTCTAGCAATTTGGGCTTGTATAGAGTCTGGGTTTCAGTCTTGAATGTGCCCTGGCTGGGGGAGCATGGGCTTGGGGCAGTGGTACAGGGGTGGCTGTGTGGCCCCTCTGCCCCTGCCCTGAGAGGAGGTGGGTGGTAGCTGGGGACTAGCTGCTGTGTGAAGCAGAGAATGTGTCCCATCCTGGGCCACAGCATCACTTTCCTTCCCTCTGAGACCGAAGAGCTGCCTGCCCTTCTTCAGGGCTTGAATTTAGGGTTGGATAACTGCCTCACTTAAGGGGAAAAGGTAGTACATGAGAAAGCCATGTCAAGCTCGGAGGAGTGAATAGGTCTTGGAGTGTGAAAGGTGAGTCCATAACCTCAGGAAGTGAAACCAGACAAGAAAATGCTATGATGATACAATTTATCAATCTGGAGAGTGTGCTCTACTCCATTAGTATCTGGAATACTGCTTAAAACATGTATTGCTTTCTAGGCTAGAAACTGCTGTGTTATATTTCAGGTAATAATAGGACATGTCTAGATGCTTACTTCAGCTTAATTATTTATGTAGTAATAGAGTAAATCTGTCACTTTCTGTATTTGAAGAACTGGAGATAAATCTTGAGCCTGGGTACTCAGGTGATGCAAACGGATTGTTACAAATTCCAAAAATTTACCTGCATCTTGCTAATGCGCACTGAAGTGGTGCTTTAAAGAGGCCTTTTGATGTTGCAGCAGGGGGAACCAACCTAACAGTCATAACAGCGTATTCCTTGATGCAAGAACTGTAAAGCTGAGCTATTAATCTAAGGAACCATACAAAGTTTTTGACACTAATACCACCATATGTGTATACACAGTGAAGGTTTGATACGGTTTTAAGGGAAGACAGGCCATGAAAACCTTTCTTGCTGTGGAGCCCACACTCCAAATTTAGAGCCTAAATTCCTATGTGCTTTCACCTGGAAATAATGGACTGTCTATTTGCCAGTAGGTCCCTTCCATATACCTCTTTCTCAGGTTGCTTACTGCAAGGAATATCATGTAGTTTTCAAATAGGCCAGCAACCTGAACTCTGCAGTCTGGGATAGCTTACTGAAATCCAAATTACTAAATTATGTACTACTGGATAAAGGCTTGTAAGCATCTGGAAACATTCAAACTCCACAATTAGTGTCCTGAAAGAGAGTTTGTATAACAAACCTCTGTCAGAGCACTGCTTTACTGTTTGTCTCTGGAGCCTTGCCTAGAAAGTATGCATTCCAACATACCTTACTGTTGTTGGTTGATCTTGTCTATATCCTGTTCCTTGGTAAAGCAGAAATGTGTGTTTCAAGCAGCTAGCTTTTTCGCAGCTAATCCCATGATCTCAGGGTAAATAATCATCTTTGCTTGCCTTTAAGTTCTTAATATATGTATCTACCTCTGTCAGCTGAAAAATTAATGAAGTCTGGTTCTTGATCTAGGCTGGCTAGTTACTGTAGCTCTTCAGTGCTTGATCCTAACTGTAATTCAGATGTGACAGTTTCAACAGAGTCCATGTAGTGCAGAATAGAGAGGAGGCACAGGGCATCACTCTGCCTCTTTGTTGTGTCTGAAAGCTCTGGGCATCTTTAACAGTTACATGTAGTATTTACTAAGTAGGGTGTCTATTTGTAAGGCAGGTGTGTAAGTATTCCTGTGAATTCTTTCTGTGGCCAGTCACCAAGAACTTCTTCAAGGTGTGTAAAACAACTCAGCCTACTTTTCATGTCTTCAGTTTGCATGCAGAAAGCCCATACCTCCAATCTGCTGTCTTAGATATAGTAATATACTTGTAGTGTGAGACTTGCAGTTATAAAATAGCTGTGTAAAACTTTTGTATCATTTACATCCCTGCCAATTAAATTTGACTCAATAAAAGCATCTCTTCTATGTTTGCATGCCTACCAAGCCATGAAAACAACCCACCAATATGTTGCTTTCTGCAATACATGATGGTCAGGAAACTTGGGAGCATTGTAGGAGAACTTGTTTCCATCTTCCTTTGAATAACTTAAGGCTTTACAGTGTAGTGATGTTTTGAAGAAAGTGTGACTCTTAAATTCTGCAGGAAAATGACAGGAGAGTGAACTGAGTGACAGATGTGCAGGAAATCAAGATGCTGGAGTTCGAGGTGCTGTATGTGAAGAGCTATGTCATGACACAGACTTTTTGGTCGGGGATAAAAGCCTATCCTTTGGATTTAGTTTCAAATAAATGAACCCCAGCACTGGTGAAACTGTAGAATTTTGTGCTTCATAACTTCACATTTGGCCCTGTTCAGTATAGAGCCTCTTAAATACCCTTTTCACTTGCCCAGGACATTTGCTGGTTTTCCTCTAGATTGGCTGAGTTACATTGGCATCTAGCTGGACTTTGCTTATTCTGGTCATTCCAGGTTCACAGATCCATCCAATTATTGCATTGGGAGATAGTCTAGAAAGGCTTCCAGGTGAGGTATCATCAATAGAGGTCTGTAGGATTGTTAAGTTTGTTTTCATAAATTATTAATTCTTTATGTAGCTAAATAGTAATAACATTTGCTCCATATCTGTGTTGGGAAAATAAACAAAAGATGCCTAGTAACTGAAGGGAGGAGGAAAGGATAATCTTCAAATAGCTGTTCTTATCCTAACACTTAAGTTTGTGTTGTATGTTGGTTTTTTGGTTTTGGATTTTTTTTTAATGTACTAGATCAGTTTATTCATGTCTGAGGAAGGGCAGTGATACTGGGGAAAAAACCCAACAATTTTCCTTTGTGAACATAAAAGGACCAAAACAACTGATAAAAGTTTGAGATTAATTTTCAGAGAAATAGAGGTTTTGCTCTTGAAAGAGGGTAACTCTGTAATGTAGCTAGTATATACAGCAATACCCTTAGAGCTTAACCATCATCACTGTTTTGAGAGTTCCTGTCCACAGTTAGATACAGAACAGCAGCCTGTGGAGGTAAACTGCAAGTCTCTGAAGCTGGGTGGGTAAAAATCAGACCAGAGCTCAGAAGTGCTGCTAGATGAGAGAGTCCAGAATTATCCCGGAGGAAAGGGGTCTGCTGGCTTAAGTAAATGTTCATGCCATTACACTGGTCAGAGGGTTTGTTGGGACAGATCTGGAAATGGACTTTGGCTGTGTGAATTCTTTTGCTCATGACCAGAGCTCATCTGCAGTCAGCAATAAACGTGGCTGTAGAGGAGAAACACAGCATAGGTGTTGTGTAGTGATTTTGAGCTGGTGATCATACGATGGGCTTGGTGAATGCGTGCCTTTCTTCTGGTTATCCTTATTTGAAGACTAGAATGGAAATCAGACTTGTGGTAATTCTCAATGCCTTCATGTCACCCGTAGTAATTGTAGATGAATGTGGGTGACCTCAGTTGAGCACAACGGGTATGATGGCTGGCTATGAATGTAGATCCAGTATTTATCAGTTAATTGGCTCCTTGGTCAGTTGTACTGTGCTATTAAAATAACTGTCCTGCCTTCCCTCTCCCCTACAGTATCACTAGTGGCCATGAAGGAGTTTGGTCGGGGAACCAATTCTGTTACCAACCAATTCCTTTTGAAATTTATCTTCAGTAGTATCCAGCTCTGTAAGTTACTGCAAGGGCACCAGTGCTGGCAAGAGGTACACTGGTAGGAACATGAGGTTGGGGAGAAACTGCCCACTTGCCAACAGACCCATGCTTATGTTGAGTTAATGACTGATAAGTTGTTCTTTATGCTTGGGTCAGTTGACCTGATACCATCTGTTTCCTTTCTCTTGAGAAATAAATGCCTTATTACCAAGGATGTTTGGCTGGGTAAGGCACTGCAGCTGCTTATCATCCAGCAAATCTAAAGCAGAGAGACTATTTTCCTATAAGATGTCCTTATGTCAGGACATCTGGCATAAAATCAAGTTCTTTTTCTTCACCAATGCTGCTCCCAACTCAATTCAGAGATCACCTTCTGTCTGTCTTTCCAGAATCCCTTGTAGGTGTAGAAAAAACAGGACGCCTTTTCCTCCAAGTAAAATCTTTTATATATTTTTTTAAAAAAGGGCAGATCAGGAATTTCAGCTACTTTGTTCATAGAAATGTAGCAGAAATATTTTTTAAAATCAACAAATGTTAGAAGACTCATGAGTTACCTGCTTAATACTGTAGGCTCTCAACAGCTGTTAATGCTGTCTGCTTACTGTCTCTGTTCTTTCTTAGCCTGCAAAGGTAAGAAACACAGTTTTCCTGACATTCAGAAAGATACTCCCTGGTTCCATCAAAACATCTCTTGCTAACGTTCCTATGCTAGTAAAGATGTGAATAATACTAACAACCAAGAAGAATACACTTTCAAAGCATGCAATGAAATAAAGGTGAATAGAGGGATTTTGCTTTCTTAAAACCCATCAATTTAGGTTGATTCTGAAAAGGCAAGAGCCATCCGGATGCCTTGATTCAAGGGGACACCAGGGATTAGCTCTGTTTTTTGCATGGTGCAAAACTGGTCTGTGAGCTTAACCTTTGATCCCTAGTGAGGCCCATACAGCCAGACTGTGCTCATCTGTCCCTCCCGGATAACAAAGTATGAGTGGCTGACTGTATAGGTTTTTCTCTCCTATATTTATATGGTAACTTCCTTATAAATAGCTTCTGTGGAGCAGAGATTGAACTGTTCTGAAGTAGTCTTTGATACTTCATTCACAGGGAAATGCGGACCTCTATGTATTGTTTGCAATGTGTGCTCAATTTTGTAAAACTTGAGGCATTTTTTGGCTAAACAGAAATGCCTCAATAAGAGTCAATAAAATAAGCAATGTAAAATTTGTTCTTGAGTTTCTTGATGTTGTAGTAGTCCTGGTAACTTCTGTTCAGTATCAACTCTAAAAGCAGGGTATGAAACATTGTCTGCAGTGCCAGCTGCCAGGCTATCCATCAGCTGGGGTGGGACAGAGGAGGGAATGACCTCTCCAGGAGGAGACTACTTTGGGATTTAGAAAGGCTGATGAGCAGCAAAGGCATACAAATACGAAAAAATAGTAGGATAGCAGAAATAGTGGTGGCTGGAAATAGGCTTTTTCCTTTTGCAAATCTAGACTAATCGAGATTATCAGTTCCTTCAAAAAAGAGAAAATTGCACATTTTACTGAAGGAGTTGGACATTAAAAGATGTCCATAAATCCTGTAACTTGACAAACGTAAGAGAGATTTAAACATCTGTGGGAAAAAGATCAGATGCTCCACTTCATATTTACTCACATTTCTTATCTTTAAATTATTTTTTATGCAGGTAATTAAAGAGCCCTTTAAGAGAACTAGACACCAATAATTGGAATATAGCATGTACCTTGGGTGGCTCAACAAAGAGGACCTCACTCTTGTTCTAAGATAAATATTATAGAACCTGTGAAAAAAGTTTTCTGTTCTTTATGGCTCTATTTCAATATTGTTTATTAACAAAAATGTTTTTGGTTTTTTTTAAGACCTATTCCGGGCTGTTCTGCGTAGTTATAAATCCTTACAAGAACCTCCCAATTTATTCAGAAAACATTATCGAGATGTACAGAGGGAAGAAGCGCCATGAAATGCCACCGCACATTTATGCAATATCTGAATCTGCATATAGATGCATGCTACAAGGTAAGAATTAGTTAAATGTTACTTAACAGTTAGTTGCCAACTCTTTGTAATGTACCTAAAGCTGAGGAACTTTGTTATCCAGCTATATAGTAATTTCTAACACAATCAGAATCTTATCTAGTAGTTAAAAGGGGGGTGAGGGGGAGCTTTCTTATCTAGAACCTTAAATTTTCAGAAGTAACTTGGAGATTGAACCCTTTTGGCAGATTTGTCTGACTTACTGAGACACAGAAGCAAACTAACACTAATAGGAAGTGTACTGTGCCAGCTGGTGGCATTGAAAGTTGTAGTAGAAATACTTAAAAATAAATAAATAAAAAAATAAATTAAAAGATTCATGTCAAAAGATGGTAGTGCACTGGCTTTGAATGAAGTAAGAATGAAAAACTGTGATTGAAAAGGGAAAGCTAAAGTATGTTAATGACTTGTCTCTAATTCTATGAAAATGTTAGTGTTTTGGCAGCTGACAAATAATCTGAAGTGACAATGAAACAATAGTATGTGTGAGTTCAAAAAGGGGTCATGGAAATGCTTAACCTTGAAGATTTTCGCCCCCCCCCCCAACTGGTATAGGTCATGTCTGTAGTAGAATAGAGAGTAAGTTTATGGTGGGCACATGCTTTGAATTTTGGCTTTAAAGCTGTGCTGGCCAAATATGAAAACTGTGAATCTGACATTATATAAATGTGTTGAAATAAATGCATGGTGTTAACCTTGTAAAATTGCACTCCTGACATAATATGTTGGAAACTGCTCATACTATCCAATATTGATTCATATTTAGGTGGCTGTTTTACTGATCTAGAAACACCAGCATGTTGTATCTAGAAAAGTGTGTCTAATAAAGAGGCAAGTCTGAAAAATTTACCATTTTTCTGCTCTAGACCCGGTATAGAGGTACTGGAAGTGGGTTAAAAGCTGTTTGACCTAGTTCATACAAACTAGGAAAACACTATTTCTGCTACCAGGTTAACCAACCATTCAAATGTAAATTTATTTTTTTTTTTAAAAAAGACATTTCCTGTCTTGAAATAAATCACTGTAAGTCTTTGTTTCTTCAGTTGTGCCTTTGGGGCTGCTTAATAACAAACTACAGGTTGCTGCATTGCTGAGTGCTCTTTCACCCCAGAAGAAATTATGCTGCTGTCAAAGAGCAGGGCAATGCAGGGATGAGCAATGGAAGAGCAGCAAATTGGGGTCACCAAGAGCTGTCACACTTCTCAATGGATATTTGAGGCTCTGTTTTTACTTTTTGTTTTTTTTTTTTTCTATGAAAGAAGCTATGGCCTCTTAACCAGAACAACAGCCTCTAACAGCTCAGATCAGAGGACCCCTAATAACAAGTGTACGTGGAAGAACAGAGCAAAGTTTAAGGTTATTCTAAAGAGTTTATTCCTAGCAGTCTCCAGTGGTTTGTGGATAATGGCTTCCCACTCTAAAAGCACAATATCTTTTGAAATTGTTTCAAGAACTTTTGAAAAGGTCTTGAGACAAATGTCCTCTAATAAAGTAAGTCAATGTCAGTAGTTATCATACTTCAGGTGCTCTATATATTTGTTCACATACCATGCTAGTACTGATGTCTATCTCTGGAGGGCTTGCAACATGTAGTAGTTTTACTATTTTTGGAAGATGAAATGAAAAAAAAAAAAATTCACATGATATTTGGTTACAGTCTTGTTTTCTTTCCATACTGATATATGGAAGTTTATATTTTGTATCAAATCTTTGTTTGTGTCTTTCTGTGCTTGCTTTCTTTTTGATTTTAATTGTCTGAATTCTTTTCACTTGAAAGAATGAAGACATAGATTGGAATAAGAATAGATGAAAACTATGCAACAGAATCAAATTATTAGGGAATAACTTCTTCAAGGTTAACTAAATCTGTGTTTCTAGTGCCCTTCACCTGTATAGAGCTACTCACTGTTTATTTCAGCAAGTAATTGCAATCAGCCAGTAAACTTTACATTGATGGTTTGCCTTCACAATTCCATTGCCAAGGATAAGTGAAAACCCTAGAACAGGCATTAGCAGTTTTGTGTCTGGCAAATATTTTACTAAGTAAACTGTTCTTGCCTGATTGGGTTGGATCAGAGGAAAAGACCTCCAGAGGAAGAGAAAAACAGTGCTGCTTCTGAATTTATAATGGACTTATGAAACCGTTTACAGAAACTGCTTCCTTTAGGAAGGAGGTGGCATACAGACTTTTGGAGATATGCTTGCATGAAGTCTGAGACTCACTGCTATTTACAATCACCCTGGCTTTACATAACCTTGCGAAACAGTGATAAGTCATGATGAGAATGACTAGTATTTGTCTAAAGTGGGGTGAGTGGAGAAGTCTGGCACTAACACTGCTCGGTGCTGGTCCCTCTCTGCTTCCAGAGCCTCTAGGTGGGACCTGATGCAGAGAGACAAAGAGGCGCTTCAGGGAACTGAATTTAAGTCTCCATATAAATAAAACTTGCAATTATAACAACTAAGGTTTTCTGGTCATTACAGCATCAAATAATACTTGTCTTGAATGTTGTAATAATCTCCTACAGTTAACTTGTATTGCCACTGATAACCAGAAAATAAGGTCAACTACTGAGCGTGCCTAGAATTTGGTAGGGAGACCTAGGTTTACCATGCCAGCCAAGGATTTAACATAATGCACAAAATGTCCTTAATCTTCTAACTAAGCCTTATGTTTTGCCAGACTTTCAGTCTTTAATGAAACAGAAAATGTGTATCAGAAACTTCTGGCTAGTACAAATAGGTCTCTAACCGAGAACTAGCTGTATTAATCACAATGCTTTGGATTCAGTCATCAGAGGTCTCTGCTAGCATTTACTTGCAGCATAATCTGTGGCCAAGATGCTTTTGCTGGTAAGTTACAAACACATAGTTATAACTACAGAACTGTTCTTCCACAGTTCATGTCAGTGTTTGTGCACGTAGTTGCACATAGTTGGTAGAGTGTGGGCTAGGGGAGGTTAGTTTTTCCAGTATTATGCAAGTCCTGTTATTGCCATTATAGCATATTCATAGATTTCATTTGATATGAATGACTTTTGTGTTTCCAGTATTTGACAACTAGAGTTTAATTATTAGGATTTAAACCTGAAATTGAAGCCATAGGAATGCAATTCCTATGGATAATATGACCATACCCTTCTAGAAGTATCTCAGCCACTACTTAGGTCAATGAAGGTGGTTGGCTGTGTTTTTCTGGCCTGTTCAGTGGTATTTTGTTCAGTATATTTTCTTTCCTTGTAGCTAATCACAAACTACTAATTTTCTAGATGTTTGAGACGTGCTTACACTGATTAACAGGATACCTGGACCTGAGCTGTGACTCTGAACAACCCGATTTCATAAAACACAATTTTTCTGTGGTGGTCATTGCGTACAGGGAGTAAACTGTTACTGAGTATCTTAAAGCTTTAATGCCTTTAATTCAGAGCATGGTTGATTAGAGATCAACTTTCAAGTTTCTGCTAACCTGAAGTTATGTATATTTAAAATAATATTTATGCTTAAACAACAAAATGTAGATTTCTGTTTTAGATGATGAAAGCAAAAGGTTTTTTGGTCAGCAGAAACGACTGACTCACGTGCATCTCAATAGTTATTCCTTGTCTTAAATGTTGCTGGAAATACTCCATTTTGTTAAACTGGCGATATAAACAGAGCACTGCACTTCAGTGTGCTCTCTGTTAGGAAAAGGTTGTATGGAAGCATTGCTAATTGCCACTCATCAAACTGCTTCTCTGTTCCTGAAGAATTTCCTGTTGAGGAGGACCTTCAGCCCTGCAGTCTTTACAGGTCAGCTCTCAGCGTGCACTTTAGTGGGGAGGAGAATGTGCTGGAAATCTGTTTCAGTGCTTGTTAACCATGGAGGACAAAGGGGCAGGGGGAAGAGCTGTAAAACAGGGAATATGTTCAAGAAGCCCAGTTTTCCATTTTGGAGAGGGAATAGTATTCTCCAGAGATGTATTGAATTAGTGTAAGCTGTCACGAGAGAGAGGGAGGTGCAGAATTGTTTTTAACGGCTGAGTGTTGCAGCTGAACAGTTCAATGGTGGTACAGCTGTGATGCACTAGGGATTTGAGGCAAGTTTTGCAAGGAAAAGCAAACATCATTGATTGCTGAATCTCCTAAGTGTTGCCTTTTCTGCAAGACTTGTAGTAAAGATTGAGTGTGAACACAGTCTTACTAAAAACAAGCAAGACTTTGGGTGCATTCTGGTTATGGCAGTCAGGATTTCTCTTCAAGAAAAGACTCATTACCTAGTGCCTTGACCTCAGAAGATAATAACAAGCAATTCGGCTTTGCATACTGGATTTCCCCTCTCTCTCCCCTAGTAATTATTTTTCAAAGTAGTGTGGTAGTAGAGTAAGTGTTACTTCACAGGTGACTTAGTGGATTTCTCCTGTTTTTTCTCTTCATTTTCCTAATGTTATGTTGAAGCAGTAAGTACCCATAACCCAGGGGCTTCTAGGCATATGGAAATTGTTTAGCCCTAGAGAGAAATCAAATGCATGAATGCATAGGGTTGGAGTTGGCATGCTTCACGGAAGACTGCTAGACTGAGCTTTTCACGGCTGCTGGGCAGTTGACATGGTCATAAGGAATTGGTATCCTAATCCCTGTGACAACATTGACCTTAATTCTGTTTGGTAATACAATTTGCAAGACTTGCTAGTGTTCTTCTCCACTGCTAAAAGTTATAGGCAGTGAGAAGAAAATATTTTGACAAGGACTAGGATTGTCTTTAAGTAAACTAATTCTGTAAGGCTAATACTTCATCTGTGACTATCTTTATTTTACTAGCAAGGGAGACTTGATTGTGTGAAAGCAGCACTAGCACAAATTTTTCTCTAGTGCTTTTACCATACTTGGCTTTCTCTTTTTCCTCCTCCCTTCCTATTCTCCCACTGTATTTCTAGAGGAAGTACAGCATTGTTTTATTATGCCTCTTTATTCTTTGACTCTGAAAAGTGCTTTAGAGGAAATATTAAGGAAAACTTGTTTACTTTTTGTTGCCAAAGACCAGCTTGCCTACTAATATTACTCTTGTATAATTATGCTTAGTCTCTCCTTTTTATCCTGTTTCCCCGAGGACATCTTGATAAGCACTAAATTAGCACTGATATTTTAGGACTGCCTTTAATCCTGTTGCAGAGAAGGTTTATCGGAAACAGCATAATACGTGAACACTTGGTGTTGTAGAAGCCAGTACTGCCTACAGATGCAATACTTCTCTCAAAAACATCATATTGATCTATATTTTCAGTTAATCTTGATTTAAGTCCTCCCTTTGGGCACATGGGGGGGTGTGTTTTCCACCCCCCAAAGATATGGAAGAAAATAATTGAAACTAAAATATGACAGCTCTTTTCTTTAAAGGTCTATGAAATCTTCAAATGGAAAAGGAAAAAAATTGCTCTGAGACTAAAGAGCCTGGGAGTGATAAATAGCATTTTCTGTTATGTGAGGAGTGTATAGAACCTGTTATACGTGCAATTAATGTTCTTGGTATTTTCATGACACTTTGACTTATCAAAGATTCCCCAAAGCTTTTGAACTAGTTACAGAGTTCAGGATGGCCAGTCTAGCATAACTAGCTGCTTGGTAAATGTAGTGTGAAGTACTTACAGCTCCCTTTAATGTTACACTGTGATTTCTGTGTTTTCACTTTGTCCAATCGGGCTGCTGTGGAATATAAATACTTAGGTGACAATAACATTAATATCAAGATCGGTTTGTATACCAGTAGGAATGTGATATACAGTGGTCTTAATGGCTGAGTGGAGGGAAAGAGATTCTTGAAGCAAGAAATGAAGTAGAAAAAACTGAAATCTATCATGCTGAAACAGTCTTCCACCTCATTATTTTTGAATTTGAAGTAAAATGAGAAATGCTTCTGTCAGCTGAACCTATTGTGCAATATTTCATCTCCTTCCCCTCTCTTTTCCGTTCTGTCTCTTGGTATTAAATCTGTGTACTTCAGTGGCTGTGAAGCTATTTTCATGATTTAAATTCTTGCGCCTTGTTAGGCCATCTCTGAATGAGATCAGTAGCAATTACTTATTGAACAAACTCAGTTGAACTTGTTTCTAGAACTACGTAACAGTGTATTACTGTGTCTTTTTTTTTTCCCCTCAAATTTTTTGTTACTGTTGGAAAAGTTTTAGTACTTTAGTGCTTGTGACAACAGTTCCTAACCTTTGTGTAAAAAATGTGTTTGGATCCCTGCTCTCTATTGATGTTCAACCTCGAGGTTACAAACTTAATTAGGCATAATGATATTTAAAACCTTTCTTAAGCCTCAGTTGCTTAGAAGTGTTACTTGAAGTGGTTGACTTAATTTTTTTTTTTTGTGTAACTTCTAGAAAGAACTTTCTCATACTTAAAAATGAGACAGGAGTGACAATTGTTACATAGAGAATTCTTGGCTTCTTTGGTGTGTTGACTGTTTTCTCCCCTCCTCTGAAGTAAAGTGTTGCAGCAGATTAGCCTGTTCCATGGTCTTTTCAGTTGATATTCTGACCGAATGATGATGACTTTAATTTTAAAACTTGCTATGCAAGCTGACCTCATAATTGAACTGTGACTATGCTAGCCTACAGGCAGGAATTCAAGACTAAGTGCATGCAACTTACGAAATCATTCATGAGATGAATCATTTTGTGCATATTACTCAGCCAGCACCTGCTTCTACTCTGAAGCTTTAGTTTAAATTAAACTCCATTTATTTCTAGGTAGTTGTGAAATGGGTAATTCACTTCTGCTTGGCTTTAGCCTTCAGATGACATACATTGCTTGTGCAACAAAGACTTAAATGTGTTCTGATCTTGACAGCACATGGCACTGTAACAGCACTGCTAGGTGTTGTGTGTTTTGCACAATAACTGGTTTTTGTCAGTCATGTCTGCATTCCTCTGGGGTGTTGCAATAAGAGTTTAGCTATGCTATAACTGCTACCGATAGCAATTGCAGTAGCTCCTTTTTCCTTCTCCTTCCTCTTTACTTGAATTTCGTTGTTACACTCTGGCAAGGAAGCAACAAGAAGTAGGAGCAATTTTTACCACTTAGCAAGTGGAGAGAAGTGATGAGGGGCTGGTGGTGGTCTGTTTTTTGTCTTCAATAACCCAAGGCTTGCATCACCAACATGATTGCCAATTTATATGTTGGTGTATATCTAGCTTCTTTTCACTTGTCCGTACTTTCTGCTTTCAGGTATTTGGCTGCTTAGGTACTCTTGACAGACTTTGTGTACCTTCCTCTGGCCTGCTGTTTCATAAAGCAGGGTGAATAAAAGCTCATGGCTTTCTAAATACTCTGGGACGTTAAAATTCTTTTTATTCTAGGGCTTTTTCAGAGTGATGGTAAAGCCATCAGATGATGTGTAGAAGGAAAACTTGGAAGAAAAGGTAGGAATAAAATATGAGTACCTCTTCCTATGTGTGTCTGCTATGAAGTTGCTTGCTAAAGTTTGATGAAGGGTAATGGGTACAAGTTACTCTTGAAGAGATTCCGGTTGTTCTAATTGTGAAAAATACTCCTCTTGTGTCCAATCAGCCATTGGAATAATATCCCCAGGGAACTTGTGGATTCCCCATCATTGGACACTTTTAAGATTTGGCTGGGCAGGGTGCTGGGCCATCTTGTCTAGACTGTGCTTTTGCCAGGAAAGGCTGGACAAAGATGATCCCTGAGGTCCCTTCCAACCTGGTATTTTATGAAGTTCTCAGACTGGGAATGTTCCTTGGAGGAAGACATCAGGGAATCTCAAACTGAAGGATAAGTAAATAGAAAAAATGATGGTAGCAACCTGCAAGAACCAAATTCTTAAGCTCAGAGATGGAAGACCTGACTGACTAACTGCTGCACGGGAATATTTGGCACGAAACACTTGGTACCAAAGCACCGAAGCTACTGGGTGCCATCTTTTTGAGACTCCTTTTCAGATCTGGGAATATGAAGACCAGCATGCTCATGGTCGGTGCCAAACATGTTGGTAGAAACTGTTCCACAGTATAAAACTAGCCTTTGCAGGAACACACATATGCATATAACGATATAGAAAGACTCCATATGGCTTTTTAAAAGAGAGGTCATGCCTTGCAAATGCATTGATCTGTGAATGAATCTGTATGCACAAGGGATGGCTATATGATATGATTTGTGTGGCTTTCCAAAAGTAATTTGATAATGATCCTAACTAGAGGCTCTTGAGTAACTGCAGTATGAGGAAAGGCCTTCATATACATAAAGAACTGGTTAAAGATTGATCAGTCTTGTCTGTTGTTTTCTGCTTTTACAGTTTGGCAGATATAATGCTGAAAACCCTGTGGAACTTGTGCTTCTGTTCTTTCTTCTGGTTTATAAACTTCTTGTGTGGAAAAGACATGAGGTTGTGAGGGGATACATGGCTTATTGTTATCCAGGGTAGCAAAACTGAGAGCCCGGTGTGAAGAACTGCATCTCGGAGTGTATAGGAGGTTAAAATAGGGCGTGAGACTGCTGTTGTGGAGTGGCGCCCATGGGGTGCACTGGGGGGAATAAGCTTTAGTAGTGTTGGCGCTGTTAACTGCTTGAGTAGGAGCTGTAGGGGATGGAACAGATCTGTGGAAATCTAAATTCAGTGTTCAGCAATGGTTATAAATCGGGTAGAGAATGTGATGAGTAACTGGAAAAGGGATCAAACCAGGAAACACTTTTGCCTTAGACTTACAATACATTTTATCTTCAACACTGTGCAGCTCTGGGTGAAGAGGAAATATGACAGGAAAACATTCAAAGAACAACTGAAATTATCAAAACTGTATTCAGCATGGAAATAATAATTCAGGTCAGATATAACAGAAGTCTAAATCTGAAGTGGCACAGGGAGGAGGGAATGGTGATCCTCCTACAATCCCATCTCTTCCTGTGCAAGAACAAAGGGTCATTACTTGGAATTCACAAGTGACATGTTCAAAACAACAAAAAGAAGCAATTTTTTTAACAGTATAACTAAACTGTGTTAGTCTGTGCCTCAGGATATATTGGGTGCTGAAAGCCTATGCTCTTCCAAAAAGCAATTTGAGGAATTCATGAAGCTTGAGGCTGATGGATCAGTAAATTGCAGGAGAATTTGCTGGCTACTGGGAAAGTGTTCTGGGGAATCATCCTTACTTGCTGATTTTGGTCCTTGCATTTCTGCTGTTGGGAGTGTGTGATACTGATTCTGATTTGTATGTGCTCTATCTTGCTTTGTAACCTGCACGTAAGAGTGCACATGGATTAAATGATAATAGCCTGTATCCTCCTGACATTGGGGGGTTGTGGAGCGTGATGGGTTAGTGGGTGCCTGACTGTGCGGTGCATGGGAGTGGTGGGAGTGCAGGAATCTGCTGCGGCCAGCTTTTAAGAGGATGCTGAGGCTATTAGAAACTCCAGCACAGCTGTTAGCTCTGTGCAGTCATAATAAATTTAATTAGTCTTTATTGGGGTGCTTTCTATGAGTATTATTTCTTCCTACGCTGAAGTAGTAAACTGGCTGAGAAAAGGCAACTGGTAAAAAGTCACTGCATCTCTCTTTAAAGCAGTAGTTGTTCATGGTGGCATTCAGCAACTCAAATGAAATAGATTTAAAAGATGAGGCTTAGTTTTCTTCCACAAAACCACAGGGAAACATTGCCTTTAGTACAGAAATGAATTCACAGTAGTTACTGGGTCAAAAATTCCTACAATGATTATCCTCTTTCTTGTATCTTTGTTTTTTTCACATCCCTTTCTTATTGAAGACTAAGGCTGGAAGAAAGGGGGTATTAGGTGCTAAAAATGGGTGGAGATATGCTGTAGTTGGTGGGGAGACGTTCCTCCTGTTCCTCTCCTTCTCTCTATAGGGCGATATTGCTCCCCACCCCCCTTAGGGTAACATACACCAGATTTTTAGATGGAAACAGTATTAAGCTATATAGAAAAAACACCAATCGAAGCCATTCTGTAAACAATGATTGTTCATGACCATTTCTGATAGGCAAGGATTACTTTAATTATCAGCAGGCACAGTGAAGCATCATGTGAATATTAGTGCTTTGTACTTCCAGAAAATAAGGTTGTGTCAGGTTCATGTGTTCAAGGGAGAGAGAGAAGACTATTTCAGGGATTTCCCCCCTGTAAATAACATAAGGAATAGATGATGCTCATGTTTAGAACAATGGCAAAGGGGAGAAGAAAATGCTTGTGTGTGTGTGCACAAGTGCATGTGAGTAAAAGCTCTTTTGACCTTAAAGAAATGAAGGTCAACATCTTTCCTCCAAAGGAAAGGAGATCTGAATATACCTGTGTGTTTTTCTTTAAAAGCTGAAGGGCGGATTTATCTTGTGCAATTTCAAGTTGTTGTGCTGAAATAGTTTATTGAGGACTTAATGGTGATTCAGGCACAAGAGGATAGCGAAAGTGTCGTGTTTGTCCTCTGAATTCTTGAACTTCTTTAAAAACTATTCAGAATCAAACCTAAAGGAAATCTGTGTTTAAAATCTAATGCATTAACTTGAGTCCTTTGAGGAAAAGATTTTAATGCTTGAACCTTCTCACTTAACTTGAGATATCCACCACCCCATAAAAAGTCTTCACTGTAGGCAAATGTTTATCTTAAACATTGCGCAGCATATCATAGAATGGTTACAGTTGGAAGGGACATTAAAGCTCATCTAGTTCCAACCCCCTGCTACGGGCAGGGACACCTCCCACTAGACCTGGTGGCTGAAAGCCTCATCCAGCCTGGTCTTAAACATTTCCAGGGATGGGGCCTCCACAAGTTCCCTGGGCAACGTGTTCCAGTGTCTCACCACCCTCAGAGTGAAAAATTCCTTCCTGAGATCTAATCTAAATCTCCCCTCTTCCAGTCTGAAGCCATCACCCCTCGTCCTATCACTGCATGCCCTTGTAAAAAGTCCCTCGTGTTGTACCTTTCCATACTCACAAGGTAGCCTCCACGGTTTTGCATGTAAAGTGGTGGAAACTCATGAACTTTTTGTCTCCTGAAATGCCTCATGAGACCAACAGTGGCTTTTACATGTTCTCTTGGGAAAGCGTTTTAGAATTTCTTACGGTGTTCAGTGATTGAAAAAGTAGTAACTTGGCTCCACTGCTGAACAAAGGAATAAGAAGCCTATACAGCAAATCTGTGACTTAAAGTATTTTCAGATAAACATACTCATCAAAAGGTTTGTTATGGGTCTGAGAAAATACCCATCAGAAAAAATGCTTATGACTTTTTAGCCTAGCTATTGCTAGATGATGTGTTCAAATCACTGGTGTGTATAGTGTGGCCGACCTTCCTGGGGGTGTGGTGATGTGATGGGTGGTCTGTGTCCTGTCCTACAGTGTGACTGAGAACAAAAAGCCAAACCACTGACCATGCTGTGTTGAAGTTAGAAAGCCCTGCTATGTGCTGTTATCATACTTGCTATCTTTCCAAATGTGCAGAGTTCGGGAATAATGAAACAACTTAAGAAGAGCCCACTAGAGTGAAAGCTGGTTCACAGCCAGTTTTGTTAAGTGGTTTGTGCTTGCTTATTTGTTTGGGAAGGAGAAGAGCAAAAGTTGAATGAGTGATCTTAAATGGCAGATATTACCAGTTAAAGGACCTCCTTGAATCATTGTTTTGGTTGACAATGTAATCTTTGTCTACACAAAATTGTACTACATGGGAAACAACAGCTTAAGCAGGGTTGGTGGAGAATAGAAACCACTGCTGTGCTGAATACAGTCTAAATAAACCTTTTCCAGCGTGTCTTGCCAACTACTACTAATCTTAGGTTCCTTCTAAGCAGCAGGCTGAAAAGTAAGCATAGGGGCAGTGTGTGTGGAAGACAGGACCTGCTCATCTCTACTGGGAAAGCTCTTCAGGAGCCACAAATCAGGAAGGCTGAGAACTGCTCATCTGTGTCATTTGAAGAACAATAAGCGTAAGCGAGCAAGTTCTTGCAGCTCTAGCTGGAGCAGTTTAAGAAGTTGCTGCCTTATGGATTGTTACTGCCCTTCAGCTAAGTTGCATTAAACACCTCTGTGAGAACCAGTCGTTGGCTTTGACGGTAAATCAGTCACAGAAGTTGTTGCAGCTGGCTTGACTGGCTGGATGGTGTGGCGCACCGGGAGCGCTCTCACAGTCGGAGTTGTTTCCCTCTTCATGTGTCGGCTCTTTGTACATCGCAGCCCTCAGGACTGTGCAGTTTTCTCAAGTCTTTCTCCAGACTGAAGGCTGACTCGTATTCTCTGCTACTATCCTGACCTACAGCAGTCGCCCATTTCAAAAAGCTCAATAAATTTCGTGTTACTTAATAGGTTAGAGGTGTTTGTGAGCCTTGTTATAAATCCATACCTGTTTGAATGAATTTGTTAGGGAAGGGATGTGTTACCTATTAACTTCTACTCACAAATGTGGCAACTGTTTTAATTTCTAAGTTAGACTTACTAAAGCTTCTCTTAATAATAGTTAATAAAGGTAGTGAAAGGCTGCCAGTGAAAACATGAACCATGTTTGAGCTTCTTTAAACTTAACGAGGACTGAAAAAAATAATTCAAATTCTATCTGGTATGTAATGGAGAAGCTACCCACGGTTTCATTAAGCGGGCAGGACATAGTCTGACAGCTATTTGTTTTCTCCTTTTATGCTGATTCAGCCCTGGCTAGCAACTCTGAAAACAAATGTCACAATTTTTTCTTTAGGAATTTGGATAATTTCAAGCTAATGTCGCCAATACTTAACTCATGACTTCTAAAATAGCCTCAATTCATAGCTTGGCTTATTCTTCCAGGGTTTGATGATGCTGTGTTAGGTTAGCCACTTGCACTATGTCTGCGCTGGAGTGCTTGTGCAGCAGCTTGAGCTGTCTGGGGTGAGTGAGTAAATAATGAGTGTGGTCATG
The DNA here is from genome assembly GCA_013397275.1 of Burhinus bistriatus. Classification (NCBI taxonomy): domain Eukaryota; kingdom Metazoa; phylum Chordata; class Aves; order Charadriiformes; family Burhinidae; genus Burhinus; species Burhinus bistriatus. The sequence goes on from VYXH01008580.1 coordinate 61,340, forward strand.
AAGTCTGCTGTAGACATGCAAGAAATACTTGTCTTCAGTGCTACGGTTCACTGTAAATGAGTTGCAGGGTAAACCGTGACTTGGGTTTGACTGACCTCTGCTATGCTTCATTTAATAATAATTAACTCAACATACTTAGCAGTCAGTCAGCAAGCAAAACTGAAATAGGGCTATTGTGATTTGTCTCAAATCTCACGTTTTTTAGAGTAAGGGATAGAACCACCTTTTTTTTTTTTTTAAAGCTTTTGTTATTTTAACTTCACAAATAGCAGGAACACCTATAGAGTGTCTACATCAATGCCTCTGCCCCACAGTGAAGAGGTGCTTTCTTAGCCCTTCACTAAAAACCTGGAGGTGTCTTGGAGTAATTAGATGAAGTACAGCAAAGGGGCAAGAACGAAATACGGGTCTGTCAAAAGTGGTTTGTGGCAGTTCAACCTGACAGCTTTCTCGGATAAGCTGGTTTCTAGGCAGAGGAAATGTACTAGACGCTGACTGGCTGTGTCTTGTATCATGCTATATAGGAAATACTAGGTAAACAGACAAAGTTGGGAATTGGTAATTGATTTAAAACAGCACTCTTGTGTTTGAAGTGAACAGCATTGGGCTGGAGGGAGAGTTTTAATGTAATTCTTCATGGACTGGTGTCTAGGCTAGCATTGGGGGCTTCCAGTGTTTTGTGGAAAAAGTGTCTGAGCACTGATGAAGCAAAACGGATAAATACTATTATTCTAAATCTTAAAACCACTGGATACCCTTGAGGAGTGGAGTGCACTTGAATTTGGTCTTACTTCTAGTATAATCAGTGTTCCACGTTTTAGGACAAAGATTGAGAACTTCTGCAGGTTCATTGCTTGACAGTTTCAAAGAAATAAGACTTGGATGTAGAAACCCAACCAACAGCTGAATAAGCTGATGATGACCAGGCAAGAAGAAAAAGAGAAATGCAGTTTCAAGGTACATCAAGAGAGATGGTTTTCTCCTAAAGAGTGCCAGTGTCCTTGACCATTTCTGACCTCCAGAGGTTCCTTTCAGCTTTTAGAACGATAGTGCAATGATCCTACTCACCCTCCTTGAAGATACCTGTGATAGCTCCCTCCTTTTAGTCACCTGAAATCTCCCAAAGAGAGTAACCTGACAATGACACTGTCCAGCTCCTTTAGCACTGGCGGATGTATCTCATCAGATGCTTTGGGCATGTGTAGGTTCAGCATCCTTTAATAGTCAGTACTGGCTTGATTGAATTTGGGTATTAAACTTGAAATGTCAGCTTTATAGTGTTAGCAAATTACATGCTTTCTGAAAAGTTCACTTGAATGTGTAATGGGGTTGGCAAAATACTGACTGGATTCCTGTAAACTGCCTTTGTCTTTTTCTGAAGTTGCTGAATATACAGGGAAGAGTGAATGACTAAGCTGTGCATAGCAAAGATTATTGCACAACTGAAGGTAGAGGTGAAATGTAAGATAAACGAAAATCTCATGGTGAGCATTAAGTGTGTTGGGGTATATTTGGTCTGCAGTAAGGTGGGTACTCGGCAAACAAACTTGTGCCTGTCAGTCTTCCTATTGCACTTGTTAGAGGTGTTTGTTGCAAGTCACTTCATAGTGTTAAGTGTTTGATGATAGTTTATGGAGTAACTAGGCAACATTTTGAAGACAAACACAAAATATAAAGGCATGCATCATCTCTGTAACCAGATCTTTCCATGCTTATCAGCCCATTAGGACTTGGTTTAAAGAAAAAAAGAAGAAAAAAAGTTATTAAGAGCTTGGAATTGAAGAATGGCAGATTGTCAGACCACCTGCGTGCTTTATAATGCTATGTAGCGTTTTATGACCCTATCCTGTGAACGGTCTGGCAGCAGCAAAATCTATTCTGATGGGAAGGTCTCTTTCCTCCAGGCAGTGACCCACTTTCACAAAACTTGTCAGGAATTCAATTTTTAAATGTCCTTGAATAGATTGATATTTGAGCCTGTTCACCTACAGTAGAGGGCAAATATACACAGATCTTCTAAGCCTGACATCCACAACAAACAAGGCTATCAACCAGGGAACCAAGCTTTTCTTGGTTTATGGGCTATGGCACCTGAGTATTAAATACTGTCTAAAAATAAACAAGAAACCTCTATTCCACCTACGCTACTGCCTCTTTTTGGAAAGACAACAATTTCTTCCATTTGAGAAATATCAAAGAAGTTGCCCTCTTCCACCCCAACAAATGCATCAGCTTTTTTAGTTATACTGACTGCAGTAATGAGGCTGGCATTTTATCACTGCTAAATAAGTATTTCATGCTCTGGAGAAATAAAAGGAAAGGCTATGTCAAAATGAATGAACCACAAGAGTCCTGCACTTGGGTTTTAGGAGGGGCAACCCTTGATGTACCTGCAAATAAGAACCGTTTCCCTCTCTGTAATTTCCTGCTGGCTGATGGCTGGATGTGCCCATAGCTTTTTCTTTAACCTGAGTCAGGAAAGCAGGTTAATACTCGCATATATCCATTTTCGCTGCTTTTCTAGAATTAACCTTTTTATCTTGGCAGGCTTATTTCCTGTTCTTTCCTAAATAAAGGCTGGATGCAAAAGGGAAGATCCCTTTAGGAAGGGTGATGGGATTGTGAGGCAGTCAATGTTTGTATGAAAGTTGCTATGTTTGACAAGAATTGCTGTCAAAGTAATCAGAGATGCCTTAAATCTGAAAGCAGGTAATACATCGGTGGAATTGTTTTAATAGATTTGTGTATTTGTGTTAAGCTCAAAAAATGGCTTTCTAGTTGGGCATTTCACTGTGGGATAGCTCCAAATGGCTTCTTCCATTCATTTTGAGTCAAATCATGGGGGATAAAGGCAGATCGGGGCATTTGCAATGCTTAAAATGTCAATATAGTAAAGGGCAATTGGAGCAAAGACAGTTGTAGAGGGCAGGCATCCCTTTACTTGTAAGCTCTGTTCTGTGATAAAATTTCTGTGCTTGCAATGCTACTGCCTTTGAGTTTCAGTAAGAAATTTGAAGACAAACTCTTCCTTTTCTATTTGATTATCTTGTATCAATTTATGAATGACTATAGTGTGACCAAAGGAGAACTAAGTCATGTTTTTAAGAAAAGCTGCTTTGTTAAAATACAATAATTCTTCTGTAGATAGACTTTATAGCTTTGAGCTACAACTTTTCAGAACATCCTGCCTGAACCAATTACCAAAAAATGTGTTTAATGTACATCTGGAACCTTCCACAGAGTTAACAAGGGTTTTGTTAGGTCTGATCTGTTAGCTGGGCGGGGCAAATCCTTCCACAATTTGGTGAGAGAAGGGATGTGGATTAAAATGTTTTGTATTCCGACAGTCAAAACTTCATGCATTTTTATTATCTGTACATAGTAAGGTAAACATCAGGATCTATTCTTACTGGATTTTCAAGCAAGAAAACATGACAACTCTTTTATAGCCAAGCAACAGGTTTGTTTGAGGAGCTGCCATTTGCTGTGCCCAGAGCGTGTTCCTCTGGGGAAAGGAGAGCAAAGTAGGTTTAAGAGAGCGTAGGGAAAAATGGCTTTCAGAGCTATAATTCTTCTTATTCTTGTATTCTGGTAATTCTCCTTGGCATCTCTTCAAAGTGTTTATACTGTTCAGTGTTGCATGACTGGGTTTCCATGATGTGGCTGCTGCTTCTTTCATCAGTAAGATGTTTTTCAGCTGTATGGTAGTAGGTGTTAAACACAGCAGCCACTTCTTGCCTTGAGGTGTGAGAGTCAGTCTTCCTTTGGGTGGAAGCAAAAGAAAGAGGAGAGCAAGAGTGAAAGAAATGCTTCGATGTCTGATACTTCCAGATGCTAAATATATAACTTGATACAGCATAAGCTGATGTAACGATTAGCCACTGCCAAAAGAGTAAGACCCACTCTGGGTATTCATTGCTCCATCTCCCTTGTGCTGGCTGCTCTTTCCGCCCCCCCGCCCCCNTATGACACCCTGATCAGCTCATTGTACGTGGAGGAGACTACCAGTGCTGGCTCAAGGGACGCAGTGCAAATGTATGCTGGGGACAGAGGAGGTGGCATCTTCTGCTGGCAGCAGCTACCCAGTTGGGAGCAGTCTGCAGGTCACCCCAGCCGCGGAGTGGGCTTTTGCCGTAGCTTTAGGGTGACCAGAGCGTGGGTAGCTGGTACAAGAGGTGATTTGCTCACTTCCATAAGCAAATTCCAGTGTTTGTGCAGCTGTGTTATAAACTGGATCAGGGAGCTAATCTGGTTGAAAACTAGACTTTGTTAGTTCCATCAGCTACTTGAGCTAGCATCGCATGCATGTGCACAATCAGCTGCTGGTTCACAGGGAGGAACGGGATGTGAAAATGGGCAGGGGAAGCAGAGACATCAGTTGCAGCTCAAGTTGAATTACAGCGAGGGGGAGCTTCAGCCAAAGGCTAGTGTCAGGTTGTATTGCCTTTGTGCTTCCAAATTCTTCCATTCAAAAGGACATGCTAGTCTATAGAAAGCTTATTTCATAAGGAGAAAATCAAACTTTGTTTTTATTCATAGACTTTGTGTAATTTTGGAATTTTGTTTTTCAAATTAGGAATATTGCAGTACCCTTCTGTGTGCAACTTGAATATTATGGTCTTCAGTGTAGTTTGAAGACCCTGGAATATATTTAAATTTGTGTATCTCTGAAGTCAAGTGGTAGATTCCAATGGGACTCTTGCATTGGTTTAAAACGAAAGAGTTGGTCTTGTGATGTAGCTGGAATTAAGAGCTTGGTCCTCTTATTTCATCCCCTCCTACCACATACTTGTCGTCGTGCTTATATTCATCTGACTGAGTTAAATTGACTTACTGAGTATCTTTGATTAGTGAGCTGAGTTGTTTTACGCTATGATCAGACAAGCACCAGAGTCTGCTCAGAGGACAAACTGTGCTGTTGGTATGGCAGAAATGTGATATACCTTCCCCTGAGGGACTGGAAGCTGTTAGTTTGGCTCAGACTTACAATCGTGAAACTGTATTGAGTTATATGGGAGGAACTTGAAAGATATTTATGCTGATAGCAAAAGCTGTGTTTTCTAAGTCATCTNTGACCAACATGCTTTCTCACCCTTTGTATGGAGTAACAGAGGCAACTGATGTCAAATTTGCTAATGCTATTCATAAAAGTAATTTATTTGTATTTCCTATTTCAGTTGCTCTGAAGGTTGGAGATAAGGATTGTCTGCCAACTTGTTCTGCGTTTTACTGCTGCAATTTGCTTATAAATCCCAAGGGATGTGTTGAATTGGTGTAGTCTTTATATATTCCTACAAATCTGTTCCTCTGATGTTAGAGTGGTGTTATCTCATGAAGACTTTGCTAGAGAGAGAGATGGTTTTGGTATGTTCCTGAGTCACAAGGCTTATGTAGAAACTTAAGTATTCTCCAAATATTTTTAGGTTTCCATGAACAACCACCTCAAAACTGGCTTTAATAAAAAAAAATGCTATTAAAACTCTTGCAAAGGGTAGCAGTTACTTTTAAGACTTAGGCACGTTCTCTGTCATAAAAAAAAAAAAGTCTTATGGGCTGCCTGCTGCCCTTCAGGCTGAAGCTGGGACACAGAGAATCACACAGTTTTTTGAAAGTATTATTGAGATGTATTTCCAAAGATGAGGAGTTTAGCGCTTCTTCCCTGCCCTAGATAACAAATCTGGCAAAAGTGCCAGATAAGGGCTGAGGTTTTTTTTTTGCTGACGTATGGAGTTGCCTGTGAAGTGCACGAGTCACTGTTGGCTACCCCTGGAAACAGGTCAGGGTCAGAAAAGTTGCACTTTTTTCCAGTTTACGCTGACAACTGGACCTACAGTGCATCCAGCTGCTGCTGGAGTGCTGGAGTTTGTCTCCTGCTGGTACCAAAAAGTTATTTCTGATAGGACTTGCAAGACCAGCTGCTGTATTTCAAAACCAGAAGAACATAAACTTCTTTAGAGTGTTCTCTTAACATTCCTGTTGTCATACTCCCACTGCTTTTGCCTACTCTCAGCTTTTATTTCTTGCAGTCACAGGCTTCCCCCTTCCTTTTTTTGGTGTGTCCCTCCAGGAGCTGCTATCCATCATGCAGATGTAGGAAATGATCTAGTACTATCCCTGCAGTCTTATCAGAAATATCACGAACTTTTTGAATCTTACTTTCTTTCCCACTTTTAACAATCTAAACTACTATCTTCTTCTGCTCTCCTAGTACAATCATTCTGCTCTGTTTGTTACCCTGTAGGTAGGAGCTGGAGTGAGCATCTGCCTGCGAGGCATGGATAGTCACAGGGGTGCAGCATTGGACTTGTGCTTCTAGGGAAGCGCAACCCAATGCAGTATGTCTGTGCGATGGCTAAGAGGATGACTGGTATTTCTTGCCATTTTTGTACAAGGTGTTCATAGTACAACTGTTCTCATGTTTTTAACGCTTTTCATGCAGAAAGCACCTCATATTTTATGTCATACTTGATGTTAAAACCTGCCAGCAGTGCAGCCCACAAGCCTCTGGGTTAGCCAGCTGTGGCAATATGCAGCAGCATCTGTCTGCTTTGAAGGCATGTCCTTCAAACTTTCTATTCATAAACTAATTAAAACAACAATCTCTTGCTGAGACCAGGTCTTTTTTTAGCTGGTTTGCTGTTTTAGATGCATTGTGCCTGTATGAACACAGCCTTTTGATCTAAGGTAAATTGGGGCAGCTGTGTAGAAAAGGGATCTCGGGTCTCCCTTCCACCAGTACAGTTTTTTCTACAGGACACTCATGTGTTTTGACATGAGTGCTGGCACAGTTGGAGGAAGGGCACAGGACGCGATTGCCCCTTCAACAGCAGGCTGTCGTTATTTTGGCTATGTACCCTGGTCGCCAGCCTCCCTGGCAGGCTGTGCTGATCTAAATCTAGGCATCTGTCTGCCTGCTCGGCAGTCCTGCCTCTCTGTGCCGAAACTTGTATTTCTGCTGCTGTGTGGCCAGCCTGCTCAGGGAGCTGATGTGGCTGAGCACCAGCTGGTTTTGTATCTGGGTTGTTCATCAGGCAGTGTAATAGGGGGGAACACAGCTCACTGCTGGATTTTTATTTTTATTTTTTTTTTACATGCTAGCTAGCCAAGGTTGAAATTCTGCTTCAAGACTAATTGCTACGCAACAGCCCTATGAACTCAGGTCGTTACATAGGTAGGATGAAGGGTTTCATACAGTCTGCAAAACTCAGCAGTAATTTGCAACTCAGTTTACCATAGTTTTTCTGGACCCATTTAGAAACAACATGAAACGTTGTTTACATTACTCAGTTTACCAGAAATGGTCATAAATGTATTGAGGCTGTATATATGGACATAGATCTGTTTCAAACCTGTTAAGCATGTGGGGAAGCTGCCTTGTAGCAACTGAAGCTGTCTGTTCATCCTGCTAGTACTGAACTCTCTGTCCTAGGAGGAATAATGATCATCACATTACCAATTGCTCCCTTCCTGCAGTCCATCAGAGCCTTGTGTCCAAGGAGAAGGGGCATATGTGTAGAGAGGCAGAGAGTCTGGTGTAGTCCTGAGCTTTACACTTGAACAACATAATCGGAACAGAAAATCTGAAGTTCTGAGCTTGCGGGAGGCAACTGTGTTCTTTTGGAGCCTGTGATAAACAGCCAAAGTGTAAATTCTGCATCTTTTATGATGCAGCTTTATGAAAAAGATGTTGAACTCATTGAAAAACCCTGGCTTAAACAGGGGGTGGAGAACACCTTTAACTGAAACATTTCACTTTTTTTGCAGGTATATATTGATGTTTTGATTATATAACTTTTAATATAGAGCATATGATGTTGAAATAGATTCTGTAAAGATCCTATAATTATGAAATACCTCTGGCAGGGTATAACTGACCTTCAGGCATTCTTTTCAAAGGTCATGAGCGCGGCAGTGGGTGTCACAAAAGTGCTGAGCCGCACCGTACTGCGGAGTCTGGCTGTGTTCAGTATTTCCCTGGATGTCCTTTTGACAAGTTTTTAATGAATAAGCTAAATTATGGAAGCACTTTAGGCTTGCCTGTTCATTATAAAAGAAAAAAAAGAAGCTGTAGAGTGAAGCACTTGTTTGCTGGAGATGTTAGTGCTATTTCCAAGTGTCTGGTCATTAGTATTGTGTACTTGAAATTGTGGTTTGTGTGTTGTTGGTTTTTTTTTTCCCTTTTCTTCCTTGCTTAATACTTAAGATTCTAAATAGTGTGATTAATCTGGGAAAGGGTGCATACCGATAAAAGATGTTGACCCATCTTCGTCTGAAAATACATTTAAAAAGATTACCATGGATTATTATTTAACCAAAATTTTAGCTTTATTATATGAAATAGCAGAACTCTTAGGAATGTCTGAGCTGTTGTTTGAGGGCTGTGTGTGTGAACTGGGATGTTTAAGGGATATTATTAAAATTGCTTGAAAATGGCCTTAGAATTGTTAAACTGAAAAGCTGATTTTTTTTCTTTTTAAATATTCATCGAAAAGAAACTCTCTTGCAAATTACAGGACAGTATAAACAACAAACTGTAACCATGTTTGTTCTTGTTTTGCAGACCGTGAGGACCAATCAATTCTCTGCACGTAAGTGAACACTTTTCACTTGGGCATTTTTGGAAATCTGTATTGTTAAAGGAATCTTTGATATAGCTGTACTAGTCAAAAATCTGGTCTTGTTTTGGTCTACTCAAAACAATCTTAAAAGGCAGTGACTAATGGTTAAAGATGTAGCATGAAGTGATATTTAATGTGGGGATATATTCTTTTAGTACTGTAATGCACCTTATTGAATGTTTTATAGGGATGTGCCATTTAAGAAATGCAGTTTAAAAATGTCAGTCAAGAGACTTGAATCAGAAACAAAAAGGTTTAAAAAGTGTACATCTGTCTGAAATACTGTGTTGTAACTACTTGATGTATAGCCCCGGAGGGGGACATGAATCAAACGTTGGTCTAGAAACCCTGCTAAGCAACAGCTTAGCTTTGTATCTGCTTCCAAGGGGAGAACTCTGAACAAGCTGACACTGAGGTTTCCTTTGCCTTTCTCTGTGCACCTGAATTTGCCACACCCAGGTGCAAATTTCTAGCTTCAGCTTAAATTTCTCTGGGATCTCGAAATGCAACAGTGGGGTAGTCAGAGGAGTAGAATGCACTGTCAAGCTTACGACGCTATTGAGCTGATCTGTCTTTGGGCTGCTGTTGTAAGGGGGGAATCTAGTTTCCTTTTCTCTCCCATGTAGGCTGTGTTTCTGCAGGCTCTTGTGCTAGCACTGGGGGCTGGCAGCCAACATGGTAAGCCAGTTTAGGGAGCGAAGCTGGCAGAAAACTGACATTACCACAAAATGATGCTTTTCATCAGTTTAGTTCTCTGGGTCTGCACTCTGTGGGCTCAGAGGAGTAGTAGCCTGAAGCAGGAGCTATGAACGTGCAGGAGGGGAACTGTCCTGGTTGTAGCAGCCTGGGGGTTAGGGTGGTTCATCTGTGTTGTGAAACCACGCCTTGACTCCATTCTGAAACTACTTGCAACTAGCAGTTTTGGGTAGAACTTAACGTATTCAATTATCCGAGGCAGACAGGGAAGGATATGGTAGCTTGTGTGCCTCTGACTTGGGTATGTGATCAGTTGACCATACTGTATGCCAGTGCATACCAGCTGCATTAAGGCCATAGTTTGTGAGGATGCCTGCTTCCTGAAATAGCTCGATGGTTAGATTAATTGCTGGAAAGAGACCTGGGTTTAGTTTCCTTCTTGACATGAAGGGATTCAAATCTTTATCTCCTGCTTCCTACAAAAGTGCCTTAACTATCAGACTGAAGATGGATCCTTTCAAGGCACTTTTTTGAACTACGGATATTATGATACAAGATTCATGGGGCCTAAGGACAGAGAAGCAAATACAGTTCAGTAGCTAAGATAAAAGTTGATCCAGTTAACACAGGCTTGTCTAGGTCTGTGGTCCCTGCTCTTAGTGGGACTTCTGTTTTCATGTGATGACTACTTCATATGCAATGTACAAAACAGCCCTCAAAGCAGGGATGGGATCCCAGAGCAAAAGAAGTGCTTTGTTCTTGTGTGTTTGTGGATGCTTTGACAGTATGTGCTTGCCTCAGGTGAATTTTTTTTGAAGTAGCTTCATGTTTTGTGCCTATGCATGAACGTTGCACTCCTTTACATGGTCAGCCGAGACCACAAAGGTTGGAATGGCACTGCTGTAGGATTTAGTGAACGTCTGATCTGTTCATTTGCAAACTGGAAAGCCTTTAAGCTCTGTTGCCTTCAATTTTGTTGTTACCTCACCTGTAAGGTTACCATAAGCTTTTGATCCTTCTGTACTAAATAGGCAACTGAACCCTCTTTTACATCCGGTACAGCACGCTTCAACATGAAATATCTGGATCTTGTGATAGGTTCCACATCTCTGCTAGGCAGTTAGTAAGCTGCTTGCTGTACATCCATTTGCAGAGAGAAACTTGCTTCCAGGTGGTGAGGGTTGGGAAATGGAGACGCTTCCTTACAGTCAGACCTCAGGAGAATGTGACCATATGCAGTATTGAAGCCTGGGACTGCTCTGAGTACAGTCCTAATACTGAGACCCTCAGAGGTGGTCCTGAGGACATCTCTTCTGTTGGACATGTAAAATGTTTGGTGACAAATCTACTACTCCATGTAAAATTTCAGAAGCTGGTGCTAAGAAGCAGTGAACAATACATCCCTGAAGGACTTCAACACTATCCTGGAATCATATCACAAAACTAAGTATTGAAACTATTAGTACCGTGACACTGGGTAAGTTTTCCTACCTTTAATTCAGTGTCCTGGTTGTACCAGTGTTAAGGCTACACTCAATGGAAGTGTGGCAGTCTTAAAGCTGAGTTTCTAAACAACTGATTCCAGGCTCTATTGGCTTTCTTGCTGCTTTAACTTGTGTTTCTTACTGAGGTAATTAGACAGCAGCATAAGGAAAAACAAGGTTAAAAAAATTAACATCCCTGAACATAGTTTACAAGGAAATACATACTTCCTCAGTAATGTGGCCTCAGTTATGAAGTGTAAGGCATTGTATCTCCAAACTGGATGTACAGGACCAAAGAACATCCAGTCTAGGTCACAACTTTCGAGAGTATGAAGACACATGATGTGGTAGATGCTAGGATCCAAGGTGTTTCTGTCATCTTGAACACCATAGCCCAGGAGACCTTGCTAATGCTGTCTAACCATCAGCACCATGTAGATCCTGACTCTAAAAAAGGATAGTAGGGGTTATCAGACTGCTGTTCAGGTTAATTTGTCTTGGGCTGCTTTTCAGCTCTGTGTCCAGTTCAGTGCCATCAATACCATTTGTATTCCCCTGCATATATCTTTTGAACAAATAGATCATAACAGCAGCTGCCTGCTGCGGTACGTCATTTCCCCATGGGCTTTATGGGAGAACTGTATTTGTGTGTCAGGTTTGCATTATAAACTCAGTACTTGACATCTGGTTGGCTGGGATGTTAAATCCTCTTCATGAATGGGACAAGGCCATGGCAAACTCCCTCGTGTAGCAGGCTAAAAGGAGGTCTTGAAGGTTTCATCAAGAATGGGCTAGTGTCCAGAACTTCTATTGCTTTGCTGATTATGTGGTGAAAAGGTAAACTGTGTATGTTTCCCTTCCGCACCACTGGTTTTAGAGGTCTTAGACTAAAGCAGGAATAAATAAGGTGAAGGGAGTGTGTCTCAACTGCACCAGAGGTGGTTTCAGAAACTCCTTTGGCACTTCATAAAAGGCTTGAGACATCTCATCCCAAACTTGTCATCTCAAGACCTGGATCACCTGATTGACTCTTTTCTTTAGTAGAGCTGAAAATCTTCACAATACTTTTTCTTTTCTCCAGTAGAAGTGGCTCAAGCTAGCTAGTGGAGGGGGGGAAATCTGTTGACTTGTGCATTTAGGTGAGTGGACAGTTGTGGTGTGCTTGTCATTCTCCTGTCTCCATCTGCCTTGACTGTAGTTGTCTTTATGTACATCCTGGAGATCAGTCTCACACACTTGAGACCAGTGACACGTGGCATTCCTCAGGGCTCGGTATCGTGACCGGTGCTGTTTAACATCTTTGTCAGCAACATGGACGGTGGGATTGAGTGCACCCTCAGCGAGTTTGCTGATGCCACCAAACTGTGTGGAGTGTCAACATGCTGGAGGGAAGGGATGCCATCCAGAGGGACCTGGACAGGCTTCAGAGGTGGGCCCATGCAAACCTTATGAAGTTCAACAAGGCCAAGTGCAAGGTCCTGCACGTGGGTTGGGGTAATCCCATGCACAAATACAGGCTGGGCAGAGAATGGATTGACAGCTGGCTTGAGGAGAAGGACTTGGGGGTGTTGGTGGATGAGAAGCTCAACATGACTGGGCAATGTGCACTTGCAGCCCAGGAGGCCAACCGTATCCTGAGCTGCATCCCCAGCAGTGTGGCCGGCAGGTCAAAGGAGGTGATTCTCTCCCTCTACTCTGCTGTCATGAGACCCCACCCTGGAGTACTGTGTCCAGCTCCAGGGTCCCCAACATAAGAAGGGCATGGACCTGTTAGAGCAGATCCAGAGGAGGGCCATGAAGATGATCAGAAGAGGGCTGGAGCACATCTCCTGTGAAGACAGGCTGAGAGAGCTGGGCTTGTTCAGCCTGGGGAAGAGAAGGCTCCAGGGAGACCTTATAGCGGCCTTCCAGTACTTAAAGGGGGCCTACAGAAAAGATGGGGAGGGACTCTTTATTAGGGAGTGTAGAGATAGGATGAGGGGTAGTGGCTTCAGACTGGAAGAGGGGACATTTAGTTTAGATATTAGCAATAAATTCTTTACTGTTAGGGTGGTGAGACACTAGCCCAGGTTGCCCAGAGAAGCTGTGGATGCCCCATCCCTGGAGGTGTTCAAGGCCAGGTTGGATGAGGCTTTGAGCAACCTGGTCTAGTGGGAGGTGTCCCTGCCCATGGCAGGGGGGTTGGAATTAGATGAGCTTTAATGTCCGTTCCAACTCAAACCGTTCTGTGATTGCTTGATGAAGGTCCATCTGCTTAGCATCTTCACCTATCTCTCCCTACCACTAGTTGATCAAGGTTTCTATGTTTTTATCTTCTGTAACCTTTAAAGTAGGGGGCCAGATCAGGTCTCAGGTAATACTAGTTGAATGACACCTTACCAGGGCTCTGGATCCAGCCCCCTTTTCTTGACAGCCAGCAGTGCTCAAGGGCATCCTTAGGTGTAAGACTGATGCTATTTCAAGCCTTTGGGTTTGGTTTCAGTTCTTCCTCTTCAGTTCTTCAGTGCAGTCTCTGCACTTTTTCCAGATGCCTTCCTTTTGTTTTGTTCTAACTTAGTGAATGTCCCATCCATTCATACTTACCTTGGAAAACCTTTAAACTCTCGTCTTCAATTTTGTTACTACTTCACCTGCAAGATGCCCTTAAGCTTTTGATCCTTCTGGACTCAATAGACAACTGAATCCTGATTTATATCTCATACACGTGGTATTTGTTACCCTAGGCATGTGAAAGTGTACAACTTAAATCTGGGGTTGAAGCTGTTTCATTGTCTTCACCTGTCCAGATCTTTAGGAAATACTAATCTGTTTCCCCTGAAAGGACTTCAGTTACCTTCATACACTTACTATTCTAGTAAATAGCTGTGTCCAGACATGTCATGGAACCGCAAGGGTGTTGTTCAGTGTTTTTCTAACATAACTAAACCACTTTTTTGTAGCTACACTAAAGAATGCCTTATCTCAGATATTATGTAGACACTTGGATATTTTGTTCACGCTTTGCCTCAGGAGTAACAGTGCCTAATGGTCCAGGTTGGTTCAGTGTTTAGTAGAGACATGTTTGCATGACAGGACAGTATGCAGCCAGTATACCTGTTGCAAGAAGGTGCGTGCAGGTGGAACTTCTTGAGGAATAGAGAACTGAGAACTATCTTAATTTTTTTTTTTCACTGAAAGAGAATTGTGCTGAAGAATAACCTGTATTCCACTGAAATACTGCAGGTACAGGCACTCATCTAAATGCACTGTGTGGAGTGGGCTAACCTGATGGATGGTTCTCCAAGCATGTCTGTCATCGCATCTCATTATTTTGAAGGTAGTGGGATTACTTGGCGGTTTCCTGTCTCGACTTCAACACCTGCTGATGTTCCCTGAGGAGTTTAGGGTCTGACATGCCCTAAAGATGAGGAGTTTTGCATAAACTAGTGAACTTGAAGTTAGTGATATTTTCTCAGTCAGACATAATACTGG
>VYXH01008580.1:75656-101022 GCA_013397275.1 Burhinus bistriatus
CCTGGGCGGGGGGGGGGGCAAACCAAAAACCTGCTGCTGCATTCTCTGAGTGCTTGTCTCAGCAGAACATCTTGTCCTTCACCTAACATGGAAGCTGGTTCTTCAGGAGGTGTTACTCAGATTGCCAGCTGATGTGGCTGTCATTCAGTTCTCCCATCCAGACTTGATGACATAGATGACTTCCTGCTCGAGTTGTAGAAATGAGTTGTCTCCGAACATGGTGTGCCTTCTTCCTCTCCTTTTTGTTAACTTCTGTTCGCTTCCCGTTCCACTCTCCAATCTTTTAAGGAACTGAATGTATGCAATTGTATTGCTGAGGAGACTAGTCTACAGGGCTTTATTCTGAGTTAGTGGCATATGATCTTACGGATATTTATGCGCTGTCTGTTTTTCTTCTGGTCTTTTTTATTTGTTTCATTGTGCTCCCCTCCCATTCCCCCAACCACATCTGTTCTTGTAAGTTGACTAGTACTTCAGCCCCAGGGACAGAGTTTGTAGGAGAAACTTTCAGATGAAATTAGTTATTATAGAGAGGCTTTTCTCTGAGTGAACCAAAAGTCATTTTCCGCATGTCCAGAAGGACTCTTATCTGCTCCGTGATAAAAACCTGATTTCCTCAGGTCTAATTTCTTATGTGCCCTTTGGCCTTTCAGCAACTGAAAACCTCAAATACGTGTACAGGCACATACATCTGCAGTTCCTGAATCCATTGGACAATTTGTCAGACATTGGTGAAAGCCAGATTATTGCCTGGTTAATGATGAGATGGGAGGAGCTGAACAAACAATAATGGTGATAGTGTTTTTTTTTAGCTTTGAAGTTGGATGGTTTAATCTTGGGATGCTAACTGCTAGCAAATTGTCAGTAAGGTTGCTGGAGCTCTCTATTGCTTTGTAGTTTAGTTCATCAAGCTTTCAAGTAAAAAGCAAACGAGCAATCCCCAAACCCAGCACTTCTCAGGGAAGCTAGACTTACCTAACTTCCATCTAATCATTCCCTCTTTGTTGGAGTGCAAATGATAATTTATTTAGGATCTTCTGTCTGTAAATTCTTAGTTTGCTGAGAAGAAAGGAAAATAGAAGCTAGCAGAAACACAAAGTTGCTGGAACTACCTAGAAGTACATTATCAGCCTGTATTAACCCAGCATAAGCAATTAAGTACAGAAGAGTGGTGTTAACTTTGTAAAGTGCACACACGGAGATGAAAAAATGTACGGTGAGGTAAAATATGAAGTTGTAGTGAGAAGCTTTGCAGGCTGTTTTCTTTGAGAAGCTGCAGCTGCTGACATTTTGCTAAGTTTCGGTGTTTCTCTTTGACTGGTGTCTGTTAATGTCAAATGGGCATGCCAGGCTGTTGGCAGCTGATGACCAAGATGAAGAAATTTCTGCTGTGGTATACTAGGAATCTGAGAAACATTCAAACCTTTCCTTGCTTTGTTGCCTTTAGCTGCAAGGCGACTTTTGGAAAGTCAAATATGAAAATGTACTGCACTGCACTTTTTTTAAGCTAATATGTTCTAAATTGGAGAATCTTACCACAAGCTCATGGTGTTCTTGAAACTGAGACTGGGGCTTGATAAACAGTGATTTAGCAGACGCTTGCAGCCGTACAAGGATATCTACTCTGAATTGGCTTCAGTAGGAGTGGTGGGGCGTGGAGGGAATAGAGCCTGCTTATTAAAGGACAACAGCAGCAAATACCAAGCATTTTTGTATACAACCTCTGGCTGGAGTCCAGCTTGTAACATTCCATAGACAACTGGTGTTGAGATGACGTGAAGCATCTAGAGAGAAATGAAGGAGCTATAAAGCAGCCTTGTAAATAGTAAGGCCAATTAATGACTCTTCTGTGCTCGTCCAAACTACCAGTTCTACCTCTCCATTTCAGAAAATTAGCCAAGTGATTAAGAGATCCTTTTAATTACAGGTCATGACTGCAAATATCTGTTAATTTGTAACTGGGAGAAGATCTGCTCAGTTGTGTCTGAGAATAAGTGTCTCTTCTGTTCTTTGCAACTGCGGGTGTGAGAGGGACAAAAGACTGTTGTTGGGGCTCTTACTTATGCAGTTACTTTCTCCTACAAACAATTTAAGTACATACTTTCATGTTTTGGTGCCGTACGTAAGTGGCTGCTTTGTATGAAACGAGGAATTGCTGGCCACAGGACCTGCAAGTGGCAGGTCAGGATTCCTGTGTCTGGTGAAATCAGGCACTGAGGGAGAACTTGCCCAGGTGCCAAGGTGGTGGTGCCACTTCTCCTTTGCAGAAGGACCTTCTGCTTCCAGGTGAACTTCTCATTGCAGGGCTTGTTGGTGATCAGGAATGATAGAAATAGACTGAAACTCCTAGGGCAGGGGAAAGGTTTGACTGATCCAGACTCCCAGCATGGAAAATACTGTCTTGTTTGGTTAGTTTTTCAGTAATTCAAATCACGGAGATGATCTGTAATGGGATAGATGATGCTAACTGCATCTGACCATCTTAATATATTCCAGATGCTTATCTTTACAAATATTGTTAGTTTGCAGTAGGGACTTTGTGCACAGGTAGCAAGAAGAAAAGTCTGTCTTTGAATTTCAGAACTTTCTTTGTACATGTTTTTGTGTCCTGTCTTATGTGACTCACGGCACTACACTTTGTGTCCTGCGTAGCCCCTGGTCTGCTAGTGAAGTTAATGGCTAGCTGGGGTGGTGCTAGAAGGGTGCCAGTCCTCACAACAGGACTTCAGTAAGCAACTTTAAACTAATTTAACTTCCCAAAAATCCAGAAACTCATTTGCCAGTTCAGGAAGGGGCAGTGGTATTGCCTTGTCCTGCCATACTGAGCGCTATAACTATTGTGAGAAGATGCATAGATGCGTCAAACTTGCTTGACAATAAGAAAAGCAACTGGTTTACTACTTCTTTCCTTTAGAATAGGACTTTCCCTTAGAATCTTTCCTAGACAGGCATTTGACCTGGTCATAGAATGATCACTGCTGTTCTAAGCGGGCTCTATGGGAAAAGCACGCTGCTCTCCTGGAAGTCAGAAGACCGGCTTCCCCTTTCCTGGTTGTTGCTTGTTTGCTTTGTGACCTGCGAGACATCTCCTGCTCTGTTTGTTTTGCCTGTTTTCTAGATGGCAATCTATTCAGCGGAGGAAATGCCTCTTACTCCTGTGCAAGACTTGGGTTCAAGTTGCTCAGGGAAAAAAAAAAAAAAAAACAAAACCTGCAGCTGGTTGAGCAGTCAGTCACTAATTTTTGCTAACCAAATTGTAGCTGAGATAAATTTGCCTGAAGACTACTTTCCTTTATTGAAAATGACACTATAGCTGTATGTGAAATGAATTTAAAACCATGCAAAAATTTAAAATGCTCATGCTAGCTAAGCTTTCCCTGTTTTAAATGTGCTTGAAGCTGCTTCAAAGCAGATTTGCTGCTCTAGGGAAAAGCGCTTTAACTCTAGATACTGCATATTTACCAGTGACTGTCACATTTTCTTTGACCTGTCTCTAACATAGTTTGTAAGGGAGAGATCCTTCAGTTGATTGATGGAATCACCTTATACCTCCAACGTGAGGCTAGTGCTAGAGGTGGTTTGCTTACTTGGATGCACTGTTTGACGTAGCCCATGGCTTGACTTGGTACAGCATTTCAATGCAGTCTCAAAAGGTTTTGTTTCTACTAATAGTGGAATTAACTGACTGAAATAAAGGAGGTGAAATTATGACCCTACTGAAGTCATCAGCAAAACTGCCATTGACTGAAGTAAAGCTAGGATCTCAGCCAAGGGTTTTAGCTGTTTAATTTATGGTAACATATTAATTGAGTTGTATTAAAACAAGGTTTTGAAAAAGTTAATCTTTAGCTTTGTGATACCATCTCCATTCCATAAATATTACACATAGTGTTGCTAAAAGTTTACCTTTTTTGGGCAGGTTGATAGAGGTAGAAGATTTTAATTTATTTTTCTAATTCATGCGTTTGCACTCCTGGGAAAGAACTGAAGTATGCAGATGTCATTATTTCTAGAAATGAAAAGAACTATCCTAAATCTTCTAATTCTTTTATAGTATATGGCAGTAGAGCTATCTAACACTGTATCCTGCAGGAAATACTTGGCATACTTGTAAGCTCCAGGGAGAGGAGAACTAGGATGATAACATCCATTAGTGTTGCTTTTGAATGAGAACTTGCATAAAGACTTTCTCTAAAAAAAACCCCACTATTAGATTTAAGGGCTTTTTAGCAAAAGGAATGTATTGCAAGCTTTTGACCTTCCTGTGCCATATGAAGCTTTACTGGTGTGTACGCTTGAAAGGCCTGTTGATTAGTAGACTCTGCTAAAACTGTGCGCTGCCCTTTAGAAAGTCAACATCTGGACTGTATTTATTGTACTATTTTCTTTTCACTGGATGTGTCAGAGTAGATTTTTCTCCTTTAAAACTTAATAAACTTTGTTTCTGTAATTTGACAGAAAAGATTATTTATCTAGTTTTAAAGGCACAGCTAATAATGCGTTGCCAAGCTCTGATGACAATAAGAGCAAATTGTATTGTTTTAAACTGTAAATGTACATTTTGCTGTACTTCTTTTCTTATTTCTCTTACCTACTGAAATAGTTTAGCATTAAGCATTTTAATACACATCTAGAAATGGGCAGGACTGCTTTTATTATTGCTTATAGTCATGAATTATGTAAACACAGCAGTAAAAGGGAAACTAGAAATAAAGACTAATTGGGAAGCAAGAACTGGTATCTGAGGTCTTTTTTTCTGCTTATTAGCCTTCACATTTGTCTTGTATGTGGTGACTCCGGGCCAGGTAGAGATGGGATTTTTCATTAAGAGTTAATGTGTTGTTCCACTTGTAGTGGTCCCAAAGTACACCCAGCTTCTGTGTTGCATATTGATGGTATCTTGGCAAAAAGGAAACCCAGTTATCCATTAGCTAATTCTCAGACCAGCTCTTCAGGTGATACCTTCCAAGTTTTTTCATGCAATGAGCATAACTAGCACAGTCAACAAATGTCAAGGGAACTACCCTCTCTGTCTCCAGAAAGTTTTGAGTAACTAAGTACAGTGAATTCTAATCTTTAATGTTCTGCATTATGTTCCAAAGATGGTTGTCATCTTGTGAGGAAAAAAGGAACAAAAATGGTTTTAGACATGTTGGTGTAGTTGCTTCTGAGAAGCAGATGCCATCAATAAAATGGGGTGCCTTGGTTAATGCTCCAGTATTGCAGGCCACAATTTGGTAACTCAGGCTGGGATAAACATCCCACAGCTCGTCTGCAGAATCAGTTTGTTCAGTGTTTTCAGTTGAAAATTTTCTCCTGCTAAACCCTAGGGGCTGATACTGTTCTTTCAAGTAAACAGATGGGCTGGTTCACCTGAAGCTTGTACCCAGCTTTTGTAGGTTACTCGCTTGATGAGTTTTGCTGAGCTGCTGTGAGCGAGCTCTTTCAGTCCCCATGGCTTCTTGCTCGGGGATGGGGAAGCGCACACGCCGCCATCCCTTAGCGAGAGCTCACCTCTGCTAGTGCAGTTGTCCTGTGGAGTTCCCATAATTTAAGAGGATTGGAAGATAAGAAGAAATGAGATTGTTTTAGAGTATGTTCTCTTTGAAAATCTGGGGTAATATCTTTTCTGTATCTGCAAAGTTAAATTTTCAAGTGCTATACTATCATTTTTGCTGATGTTAAGTGTAATGTGAGCATGGGGGCGCTTCTAAGTGGCCTATCTGATCAAGAAGTGCAGGTCTGAAGGTACTAAATACTTAAGTAAATGCAGACTAGCTACGAAAACTGGGGTGTGCAGCATGGTGGAGGAAGGTATTTATGAAGAATGTGCTTAAATTCCCTCCTGGTAAATTAACATTTCCATTATAAATACCTTAGCTGAGAAATAACAAAAGCACACAAAATGTGTACTTGTCATTCGTATAAAGTATTTGGCTTCCAAACTTTTAATTTCTGAACAACTGTTGAATGACTTTCACTGTTTCCATGCAAATCCCCACAATACCATCCTTTTCAGTTTCATGCATTTCAGAGTTGCTAGTAGCAGTCACTGGCTCACTTGAAATGGGATCTTTCTGCAGTAGTTCACTGCCATTGAATCAGGGTTAAGTTAGACTTGGTAATCCCTTTGATGCGTGGATTTATACAAAGACCAGACCTAGGTTTAAAATAAAAAAAATTAAAAAAAAAAAGAGCAGCTGTAGTAACATCATTTGTGATTGCTCTGATGTGAACTTGGTCACATTTCCTGCCTATAATATCCCACATGTAAACCTTGCAATAAATTATGTCTAAACATGTTCTGCTTTAAATCTGCCTCTGTCATAAAAATGAAATGTGCATTTGCTGTCTGTATTGATCTGTGTACTGTACTAAAATTGATTTCTTAATAAATCTGTGTAAACCTGTGGCCATAAATATATTTTTAAACTAGCTAAGAATCTGAGATGAGTAGTGCAAAGAATCTGTTTGTTTAAAATGTGTTTTACTGGACTTTGAAACTGGCTTCTAAAGATGCTGAATGTTTCCATCAGCTTGGTAATTCTTATAACCAGCTCCTGGAATACAAAATATATTAAAATGATGCTAAATATAAGTGTATGTATATATCTCTTATGATTTTAAATATATATCTATGTATCTACAGTCTGAAAAATTCTGTCTCTGGCTTTGTGATCAAGGCAAAGGACAAGTCGGTTTCTTGTTACTTAAGGTAACAAAGGAATTCAGGCATATAGTCAAAAGCCTTTAATCAAACTAACGTTATGCACTGTATCAACATCTTAATGCTAAGGAGATCTTTAGGATGAAAAAAAGTATTTTGAACAAATACCTGGTAGTTCCCTGCCAGGTCAGTGCCTGTGGTTTTAGACAGTGAAGGTCTGTTGCGTAGTCAGTCATAAATGGAATAAAAAGAGGTTGCTATAAACAAGGAATTGATAAGTTGTTGCAAATTAATTTTGAGGAAAATATCTGAAATGTTTTGCAGAGGTGAATCTGGTGCCGGGAAGACTGAAAACACTAAGAAGGTTATTCAATACCTTGCTCATGTTGCTTCCTCCCATAAAGGAAGAAAGGACCATAATATTCCTGTAAGTTGGGATATTTTCTCATTTGTTTATTGCTCTTTTTGAAAACTATCATCTTTGCATTAAAAAAAACACAACTTTTTTATTAAAGATAAGCTGTAATGTAATCCACATAATTTTGTCTCAACCCTTACTTTCTTTTTGGTAGTGGCTGAAATAAATGGTTACATCAAAATTTCTGGTTAATGTTAGCTGCTTAACTTCTGTTGTGAAATTAAAGGCTTTATGCAAATGTTGTAACTAGAAACAGTGGCAAAGCTTTCTGATGCAGTAAACCCCAGTTTTCGAAAAAAATTAACTCGGGCAATTCTTGGTGAATTTAGTTCCTACTAGATGCAGTTTTCAGTACTGTATTTGTGAACAAGCTTTCTCTTTCAAAAATTAACTTGTAGATTGGAAAAATCATCAAGCTTAAAAACTGCTGTAGACTTGCTATGTCTAGAAGTCAGCAGCTAATAAAAAGCTCAGATTTTATTACATCACAAATAAAAGCCTATACACTTTTATGTCAGAGAATCTTGGGTGTTTTGGTAACTTGTCACTAACTGACTTACATAAAACTCTCTTCAGATTTCTTGCCAGATTTCAAAATTTGCACTGAATTTTTAGCAGTTCTTTGCTTTAAAAAATATGAATGGGTTTGCATATCGTTGCTACAAGAACTTGGAGCTCTTTATAGTGAAGTATTAATTCAACTTGGTACAAGGAAGTGGTTTGCTATAATCAATACTGGCGTGTGCCTGCTTTTCTCCAGTCGCACAGCAGCTGTCTCCAGTTGGAAGCTTTCAAACTGTATCATCCAAATTAGCAGCCACAATTTCTGTCATTTCTGGTGCATGGTGCTTAACGTTAAGACATTCTTGAATGTGTCAAGACTCAAACTTCTGCAAAAACGGGAGAGATGCCTTTTGACCAATCTGTGAAGAAAAAAACCAGCAAGGTTTTGAAGTGGGAGGGAAGGACAGATTGTTCTGCAGGTTGTTTTGGAGAAGTCTAGTTAAAGTGTATGGGGAAACTCAAATCTTTGCTTTAATCAAGAGCAAATAACGTGACCCTGTGTGTTGATACTTATTTAAACTGTTGCTGGTTTATTGCACAGAAAAGATTAAAATTTGTCTTTCTAAGTATTTATTGTGCAGTCTGAGTGTGCTGCAGGTCGTGTCCACATCAGTTACAGGCCTTAAAAGGAAGTTTCTTATGCCTGGAGCGTCAGCAGTATTAGGTGTATGTTCATGGCATTGTCTTGTGTGTTGGGAGAATATGTGGCTCCAGGGAATGCTGTTGAGAATGTCATCCATCAGAATTGGTTTCCTCTGTAGGTTTTGATTTATGAATGCTCTTGGCTTTGCTGCTGTGCAGCCTTGAACAAAACCAGTGGTTTTTTTTTTTCAATTTCTACAGGAGTAAAATTGCCTACAGCTTTTTGGGGGAGAAGGGAATTATGCAGAGAAAGGAATTGTGCAGGGTTTGTACCAAGTACTTCTAAATATACTGTTGACAACTTGGAATACCTCAGGTTGAAAGAGACTTGTGGAAGCCTCTGGCCCAGCCTCCTTTCATTCGTGCCATCCTTCAAAGTTAGATTATGTTCCTCAAGACCTTGTTGAGTCCAGTTTTGAAAAATCTCGAGGGATGGAGATTTATGCAAGCTTTCTGCAAGCCTGTTCTAGTGCTTAGCCGCTTGAAGACCTATTTTTGATTGTTTAAAAAGTGTTCCACGTTTGTTTGGCCTTTCTTGTGCTGCATTTCCATGAGCGCTTTGTGCCAGTACCTCTGCTGATAAAGCTCAGAAAGGGGTGCTTCTGTCATCATAACAGTTCCTGTGGCTGCTCACAGGGCTTGGAAACTGATGCAGGCTCAAACTAGTGTTCTTAAAAAGGCTACCTGGCTTTATCTGAAACAAGTTTCCTTTGTTGTGTTTATTGCATGGCTGTGTCTGGTATGAAGTGATGGTGCAGCAAAGAAAGGGGAAAAGTGGGGGTGGAAAAGGTCAGTGAAGGGAAGGATGAGTTGCCCTTTTTAATGCAGTGTTAGCTAATTCAATTTAAATCGCTGATTGAACTGCAAAGGGATGGCGGTGTTCATCTCAAAAGAGTTTAAGATAGGTTGTAATCAGCTGCTTCACGAAGCATTGATGATTGAGACCGTGGAAATTTTTTTTCTTTGTATAAGATAGTTTAAAGCATAATAAAGAGTAGAGTAGTGTCCTGAATGAGAGTTCAATCCTTTGATCGTGTACTTCATTCACTACAGTGCCATACCAAGCACTGAATTAAGCAAACATAGATGGAAAATGTAGAACGTTTGTGTAAGCAAAATAGTTTTGAAAATACAGATAACTTGCTTTTCTGTAACAATTCATTTTTATTTGTATATTGCAAACCAAGAATGTCTTAACTTAGACACCTAACCCTCAAAAGTTAGGAAGTGTCAGAATTGGGGTTATAGATGCAACCCTAATTTGTTGCAGTTCACGTATTTGTTAGAAAACTGTAGAGGGCTAGTGGTGATCCATAGTACCCATCTGTACAACCTTACATTATTCTGTGCACAGAGAAGATGCTAAATAGACTGCTAGTCATGGATTTATTTTTATCCATCCTGTTACAAATACATGACATGCATATTACTGAGACTGTTCTGAATGCTGCACGGATTTTTTTCTGAAGCAATTTGTATACTGATAAATGAATAATTATCTTCCCAACAGTGTTCTGAAGTCTAGGGTTAACTTAGACTCTTTTGCCTGACAGTGATGTAAAAGTATTACAAACAAATGTAGCCCCCAGTTTGACACCTCGGGCCATGGCTGAGTAGCACTGATGTTCTGCCACGTCACAGGTGCTCACTAAGTCCATTCTCCAGCAGCACTGATTGTGAAATGCTCGGCTTATTTGAGAAACATTATGTAGGAACTCTACCCATCCCTTGGACATACTCATCGCATTTGGCATTCAGCTGCTTGTTCATGAGACTTTTCTTTCCCAACAGCCTGCTTTCCTAATAGCGAGTGACTGTGCACCTGCAGCAGAGTCCTGCATAGCCCTGGGCATGTCCTCTTCAGACAGGGGTCCTGTGGGAAATGGAGTCTGTAACACATCGTAACCCTAGAGGGTGGAATTACAGGCCTGAACAGCCTTAATACTAGCACTTCCTAAATTTCCAGTGTTTGAATCTGTAGCCCCACTGTCTTATTTCCTGTTTAATTGCAAAGAATGTTAAAGGTACTGTTTTGGGCACCACACTAGGAAGTGTGGGTAGGTGGTGGTGGTAAAAATGTAGAAGCGAAGCTTTTAGTAATTGTGGGACTCGGCAGAGCTAGGGGAGACTAAAGTAGTTCCTTAAATTAGGAATAGAGACTGGGCTTTCTAGAGCCAAGTAATGGAGGGGAAGGAGAAGTACTTGGCAGTGAGTTATAAACTCATCTGAAGACTGAAGGTGGAATGAAAATGAGTCTGAATCCTTGTCTGTAGCGTGCTTGGTTGAGCATCAGAACTGACACGTGTACCGTCCTAGTTGGCCTGTAGCAAGAGAGAGAAGATGGAAGGTATCTGTTGTAACTGAAAGCTTTAGCTTCACATCCAACAAATTTGAGGTCTGAAGAATCTGGGGGGAGTGGGGTGGTAGTGTTAAGAACTTTGCCAGTAAATCTGAATGCTTTACCTGCACCAAGCACGTTGTGGTTTATTCAGTTTTCAATCGTGCCACGCATAGGCCAGCTTTATAAAGGCAGCCATTGTTCTTCAGGTCAGGCATCTCAGACCAAAGGTGACGCATACTGGTATCGGTTGGTCTGGTCAGCTATCCATGCTCCTAGGCCACACACAGGAGCCCCTCTCACCTTTGCTCTCGATTATTCTTCTGTAGGCTCGGGAGGCGTGGAGGAAAGGATATGTAGAATAAAAGGAGGGGAAGAGAACAAGGACAGGTAACTGGTGAGCATGAGGAGGTGGCTGATGTGTCTAGAGAGGGCTTTACGCAGATTAAGCAAGGAGGGTAGGGAGGTGAAGGAGGCTTCTAAACTGCCTTTGTGGCTCGTCACTCCCATATGCACTAAGTGAGATGGGGAAGAGAGGAAAGAATGAAGTAGTGTTGTGGTGCATGTGTTAGAGTTGCTTTAATGTGGTTAAGTAGTGAGTCTTAATTCTGACTTTTGAGTTCTGCTTAAGTTTACAAACTTTGTGGTTTTGGATGGGTAGGGAAGTCAGTGCAAAATATAGAAATAATAATAATTAAAAAATTGCATACATGGCCTTCCAAAAGAAAGAAAAGTGCTGGTTGTCACTTACTGCCCAGGGACTGCCATGAACTGGCATGTTCTACAGGCGGCATGAGGTTGGGGGTACTCTCAGCTGTACTTGTAGGCTATGAACATACCTGGTCCCTATTCATGGTCAAATACAAGAAATCAGCAGATATTTTCAATCCTGGTAGTATGTTAAGTAGTTAAGTTCTATAAATAACTGCATCCATCCACTTCTAGTCATCCTGGTACCATGCACCTCTGGTTCAGATGAACGGAATTAGACTTTTGTTCCCTTCCCCTCTCCCCAAAGCCTTCCCACCCCAAACCCCCTCTATTGTCACTAAAATTCAGTTTTCACGGTGGTGCCGTTTTAAGCTTCAGAAATAGAATCATAGTATCATTTAGGTTGGAAAAGACCTTTAAGATCATAGAGTTCAACTGTAACATAATTACTGATACTTTCAGGTTAATGATGGCTTTCAGTGACTGCGTTTGCCTTTGTAGCTCAAATACTAAATTGTTTAATCTGTTTTATTAATTTCAAAAGAAACATAATTGGTTTTGAAGTACAGGATCTTGAGTGAGCTTGCTGAGACTGAAGCTCCGCTTCCTGAGTATTTCCCACATGAGATCTAACTGCCATAATTTAAACACAGAAGTTAAATGTGTGTCTGATTATGGTCAGTTCTGTTTCTAAGTGAGGACAGAAATGGACACCCCAAGAGAGCAATTCATCTTGTCTGAAGATAAGTAAATGAAATGCTGCCTCGTTTCCTAGGTGTACCTATCCTTCTCCAGGGATTCCAGAAGGAGGGGTTGTTTCATACTGAAACATCTAACCTTTCTTTTTTAAGATGCCCAAATTGTTTTCGGCTCAGGGATGATGCAGCTTTGCAAAATTCACATCACTTAACTGAATAAACCAAACCTTTGCCAGCTGCTTTACAGACCTCTGTCAGAATCTGTTATTTTGCACTAAAG
Source organism: Burhinus bistriatus (assembly GCA_013397275.1). Classification (NCBI taxonomy): domain Eukaryota; kingdom Metazoa; phylum Chordata; class Aves; order Charadriiformes; family Burhinidae; genus Burhinus; species Burhinus bistriatus. Next base: position 87,975 of record VYXH01008580.1, read on the forward strand.
CAGTGCTAGTTGTTTAAAATAAGACATAAATGGAGGAACTGTGCATCTGGCTTGGTATGAAAATTTCTTGGGGTGTGTATTTCACTGCAATGTTTTCCCCCCTAGGCTCTTTGATGTGAAGCTCAAAATTATTAAACTTGCAGACTGAGCCAAGGAAATAATAATGGAACTGAAAATTTCTGCAGAAACTGTGCAAATTTTGAATTTTGAGGGTTTTTTATTTTACATTCATGTTATGTTTACCCTTCTTCCTGGCAAAATTTGAAGGTCTTCCAGTTTCTTAGGATTTTGCTTCTCGTGTGGATGGTCATTCTTGAAAGAAAGAAATAAAGCTTTTGTCTCAACTGTAGGTTTTAATTTCTTAAATACTTGAAGTACATTGCAAAAACAAAACCCCAGCCTCCTTAAAGATTGCTTTCTTCTTGGTTCTTTCATAACCTTTTTGATTTTAGAAGAATAATTATCATCTTATCCATAGCAATCCACCTTGCAGTGACCAAGGCTGTAGAGAAAGTTACTTGGTGTTGTGGGTTTATTTTTTTGTTGTTGTTTGGCAAAACTGTGGAAAGCAGTGCACAACTAATTAAACTATTGCCCTTTTTCCTTGCTGCTCAAGGTCCATCTGTCATCTTGTGTTTTATTTGGAATTAGTCCTTTGCATAAACACAGGTCTTAGTATTTTGCGCATGCAGTGACAAGCGAATAACTTTTCTAAAATTAATTTGAACGGTTTCTATGAAGTGAGTATACAGTTAAACTAAACCTACTGACATTAGTAATTTGGGATGTAACTTGCAGCTGGAATGCTTGCTTGCTAACATATCCATTTGTTTGTTTGCAATGAACAGCCCGAATCACCTAAACCCGTGAAACATCAGGCAAGTGATTTTCTTTATGCTTTTAAAGTTATGTAGGCAAACTGATATGTATTCTTCTATTTTATTTTTTTTGTCAATTTGTATTTATAACGCGGGAAATCTTGTAGAGGTATACAGCTAATAGTGAACTTTGTAAATATTTAACTGGCTTTGAGAGAGTGGACTAGTGACCAGCTTACAGGTTGCTCAGCATTGCAAAGGACTTCCCACCACTTTTGGGTGGTGTTACTCTGTCCTGAAGCAAAGGTTCACCCTCTCTCTAACTGACCTTCTCCCATACACTGTGTGGAGACTTGGGTAATGTGGTGCTGAGAGAGTGCAGAACACTTTTTTATTATTAAACAAAGTACTAAATAAAAGAGATTAATGAAGCTACAAAATTCTTTTGATTAACCTACTGTTTTGTCTGAGTATTTTTATAGCTTCTCAGGTAACATGATGACTTTGATCTCAAGGGTAAAAGGCTTGACATAACCAATCGTCTTCTAAAATCGAGTGTTTCCCCTGACTTTCTAGGATAAGTGGTGGGAGCGACGTGGTATCCGTCCAGTGTTACTGCCTGAATCTAATGTTTGCGCTTCAGCTGCTCTTATTCCTTAGGTTGGCTGGAGCTGCCATGCAGATAATGCTGCCCATTTCCTGCTCCCTTAATCCCTCTCTTCCCATGGCAGCAGCAGTCAGGCTGGTCTAGCCCACGTTCTGGTACCAGAGTAGGAGTTGCCCTACTCCCGGCACTGTGGAGTGTACTTGTGAAGGAGCATAAAGAGGAGGGTTAGGTGGAAGCTGAGGGTAAGACTGTGGAACGAGATAAAAAAATTGCTGCCATGTGTTATGCAAGATAAGTGCTCCACTCTCTAACCTGAGATGGTAAGTGATGCCTTTGTCATGGACACAAGCTTTTAAATAAAGAAGAAGCTTTGCAACAGCTCTGTGTGTTGTAACCAAGGCTTGGTAACTGAAGAAGCTACCATGACTTAGTTTAGCTGGTTGTATTCTTCCCCTTACATTTTTCTGAAAACTGACTGTAGGGCAACTTAAACTGTCGTGGAAAGGAAAATAAAAAAGAAACTTCAAGTTAGGTCTGGTATATTGGAAGCAAAAGGAAATCACGTGGACAGCTGCAATGCCTTTGCTCTAGTGTGTGGTAACTTGTTAAACCTCTGTAACCCAATCATGCCTCTCAGCCCATGGTCTCATTTTCAGAAGTTACAGGCATTCTTAGTATTTAACCTAATCCTCCCTCCTTGCAAACCTCAGTCCATTCTAAGGGTTTTTACTAAAATATTTCTCTGTTCCAAAAATAAGACAGAGCAGTGTTTAGTTTAACCCTCCTTTTGCTTAGAGTTAGCATGTCAGGGTTGAAATAAACCATTTGTTGGCACATATTTTAAATGTGTCAGTGGAGACATGCTAATCCAGAAGTGTTGATATTGCATAAGCCATAATCATTAACATTTCTGTTTCAATGTCATTTTGAACTACAGACTGGATCCCTGTTGTATGTGAGTAGCATGTAGTTTTCCCTGCCTCACCCAGGCTTCACAATGAACCAAATCACTGGGATGCTGGTTTTTCTGAAACTGAGACAATAACCTGTCCTTATCTTAATGTTGCCCCGCATGAACTGTTGCATGACTTCACTTTTTCCACAATACTGCAATACTGCTTTTTCCAAGTTCTGTTTTGATGGCTATGCAGGAGGTATGCCTATAGGCCAAACTTACACTCTTTCCAAAACATCAAATGCTTCTAAAAGAGAATTGTTTTTATGGCTGTAAAGCAGTCCATGTAAAAATGAAAGCTACGACATCAGAAGCCATTTCACATTGCGTGCGAGTTTTGCTGTTTCTTAGTGATGGCTACAACAGCTCTACTTGTGAGTGCAAACCACAGAGGCCGGCTCGGCTGCGGTCACTCTGTTTGTTCTCACGGTTTTTTCACCCACATCTGACGACACAACTGAATGTTGGGTTTGGGGGTTTTTTGTTTGTTTGTTTGTTTTTTCCCCAAATTCTCAGAGGTTGTTGTAAAAAATGAGCTACTCAGAACTTTTTTGTATCCAGTTGGAGAATTTGTGTAAAATTATTTTACGATGCATTGCAGAAGTTGCTCTGCACAAAGCCAAATTAAGGTTGTAGTACACGGAAGCACTTTAAAGCATGGACAAAGCATGCCTGCAGCAAGATGCTTTCAAGTGGCACGGTGATGTTCTGTGGAGGAGTCAAATTTTGAAGTCAGTGTGCTTTTCTTTTCCAGAATAGCTAGAATTTGAAATGTAAGCTGTGACATGCTTGCTGCGTTTAATATACGTAATGTGGTTTATTTCAAGCTGTGTACAGCTTGAAAAGCAGGCTTCCCAGTTTTATGCTTGGTGTCTTAGCAGGAGCTGACAGCATGGTTGGGAGAGGGGAATGGGAGGAATGGTGTGAGCAAATGCTTTCCCACTATCTGATGCATTTACATAAGAAAAGTTTTAGAATATAAATCGGAGACGTGCATATAGTGGCTAGAACAGGGACCAAGTTTTTTTCCAATTGTGGATTTTGTTTTTTGTCAATTTAAAAGTGCCCCCGAGAACTGTAATGTTGGCAGACCTAACGTATAGTGCATAGGCACTGTGGCCTGAGTAGTGTTCAGTGTGCTCTGGGCTCACACATCTATTTCTTCTTTAGTTACTTCAAAATTCAGAGAATGTGTAGTCCCAAAGGGAATATATTTGGAAGCAAATGAGGGTTGAGCAGATAACTTGAGGTTGCATTAAAGAATGAGCAGGCATTAGTTTCCAGAAGGACTTGAAATACATTTCAAAATACAAATAAAAGCCTCTTTTAGGTGTTAACTAATGAATTTTAAAAATTCCTGTGTAAGAACTGACCTCATGTGGAAGCCTTAAGAGACTTACCTTTCCCATTCTTTGATGCTCAGTCTGGGGCCTTTAATCGTCTACGCTATAAATAATTGGAAAAAGCAGGTTTATGAACTACATTCCAGTCAGCTTCATTTTTTTTTTCTTTTTTAAAAAACCCCATCCTTCAGAGCAGAAAGACAATATTATATTTTTCCATGTACATACGTGGCTCCTGGGCTCATGGAAGCAGCACAGACTGGTTTTGTTACCAGACCTCCTCATGGACAGCAATTCTAAAAGCTGTTGTGCAATTTCCTTGAGATAAGTACTTTGATTTCTACATCCATTGGCTTGAACTTAAAGAGACATTTAAAAAAATGCATTAAACATACTGAGCAATGTTGGCTGAATTGAGCAATTGGAAAATGATCTTTGTATTTGGTGTTGCTCAGTTCCCATTATGCCATTCTGGCATGCTGCTTGGGTGCATTCAGGTCAGAGATGTTGCAATGATATGAATGTCTGCCTGACTGATAATTAGTATTTCACTGGTTTGAAAGTAAGTTTGAAATTAGGTATTCCAAAGTAGCTATATTGTCAAATCACTACACAGGAAGTTTGAGAATAATGTTGCAGTAAAATCTTTAAACAGTTAAATAAGTTTTTCTTCTGAAGCACTCAAAGTCTGTGCCTAATTTCATTAGCCCTAAATGTGAATTTTCTTTTCCATGTTCAATGACTTGCAACATCTGTTAAGTCCTATTTGGTCAATACTCTGTGTGTGTGTGTGTGTGTTAAAAACAAAAATAATAAAACCAACCCCCCCCAAATCCAAAACACATTCTTCACTGGATGGAGGAGACTATCAGCGGATTTAGAAGTGAGGGGAAAAATTATAACCCCCTTCTGAAAGTGGTACCACTGCCACAACCTGGGTAATATGACTGTCAGGAAGAAGCAGAATGTAGGAACCCTTTATCACATGTGCGCTGTGCTTATGGCTGTTTATTTTTCTGTTTGTGTGGTTTTTAGGGGGAGCTGGAGCGTCAGCTTCTTCAGGCGAATCCCATTCTGGAATCCTTTGGGAATGCAAAGACAGTGAAAAATGACAACTCCTCTCGCTTTGTGAGTTACTCCTGTTCTCTTTAGAGTCTGTATATCTGGATCGCTGTTTATGGAGAAATTCCCTTTTTAGGGATTTATCTAATTAGTATCAGAAGTTTTCTTTGTTCTTACCTCCACAAATCCAGGTTCTCTTACAGTGCTTTCTGCATGGTATTGGAGTCACCATACATGCATCCTCACTGGCTCTTGGCAAAACTTGCTTTAATTTTATCCAGTTTCTAACTTCAGCCATCCTTGAATCCACAGCAGTGTTCACAGTATAACAAATATAACTGTGCTGTAGAGCTAAACTGTGGCTTGCATTCACAAATTGCTGCTGGACTATGAAGGAATATGGCATCAACATGGAATGTGGCTAAATATGTAGCCTGCTTGTCAACTGACTTTATCAATTGATTGGTTTATCAGTTGGGTCTTTATAATTTTTTTGTTTTGGTTTGCTTTTTGTTTTTGTTTTTTTAAAGCACAAAAATTGCATATAAAAACCTCTCTAAATTTCCATGCCCTTCTGTCTGATTGCTTTACTGAAGGAAAGCCAAAAAGATAGTATGACTTATTCAAGGTGTTGTAGCTAGCTGATGTTTTTGTTGGGTCAGTGCCTTCTGTTTCACATACTGTTTCAGTGGCAGATAACCACTTCTGATGTGTTCTGCTGTTTTAAAAATAGCTATTCACCCCAAGTTCCACCACTATTTACTACTCCTTAAAACTTCCTTTCCTTTGAAGGAAAAAAGCCATCTCAGCCATCTGCTGTTTCAGGGGAAAGATGTTTTTAGTACAACTTAAACTGTATAGGAGGTACTAAATCTTTTTTCTTGCGAGAACAAAACTAAAATTTACGAACAAATGAAAGATTTCTTGGCTGCCTTGATGTTTCAACAGTTGCTTGAATTTATAATGCATGAACTTGGTTCCAGTGATAAGGACTCTGGAAAACTGTATGACTAAATCCCTTAGCCTTTTTAATCAAGAAGGGAGAGCAGAGTACTGTAGGAATTCAACTTTGATAATTTTATAGCCACATTATTTACAATACTGCTTGATGCATATATATGTTTGGTGTAGGATTTATAATATCAACAGGTTTCACTGCACAATAATTCTACTTTGTTACACGTCTTGAACCCATCAAAGATGGTTCTAATTTAATGAAGATACTTTTTTCCTAAAAGATGTTAGCATCTGGTTTGTATTATATTGAAGTCTGCATTGCCATCATGAATATAATCACTCAGATGGCTCCAGCTCTATTTTTATAAAGGAGCAAGTATAATGCACTCCAGATGGTGTCATTTCATGAAGAAAAAAATAATCCTTAGTAACAACCATTTTAAAACCTGACTTAAAAAATACATATCCTCCCACAAAGTGAGAAGTGCTGTTGTTCAGCCTGTACAGGCTTGACAGTCTTCACCATGCAGCATGAAGATGCCAGCCTGTTCCCTACTTGCTGATAATACCAGATAGGACTGAAATAAGGCTTGTGTCAAATTTTTTAGTTTTTCTTCTACCAAAGGCAGTGTTTTCTTATGTTTCAGGAAATAAAGTCTCTAGTTTGCAGTGGATGGGAGAGTGGGCTTGTTGGGTTCACATCACAGAACTAAATGCTTCCTTCTGATGTGGTTTTCACAAAGCCATGTAATGACAGTGTAAACAGAATTCAGTTGTTAGATGACCACAACTACAGTCGCCAACTGGTATATTAAAGATTTCATAGCAAGATTTGCCAGTGCTAGCTAAAAGGATGTGTTAATATTTTGCTTTTAAGAAGATGAACTCAATAAGTGACACCTAGCATAGACTTTAGTGATGTCTGATCTTTGAAGCAGGGAGTGTGTGGGTCCCCTCTTTTGGTGTGTCAGCTCCTCTCAATTCCTCCTCTCAGTATTTCCTCTCAATTATTTTTATTCATGGAACTGGTAACTTGACAACAGAAATTAGATAACTTTTAAGGGTGAAACAGAGTAAAGTGGTTCTGAAGTATATCAGAAAAAGCCTGACTAGGCCTTATGCAATGCTTTGTGTTTCTTCTCACATGTAACATGGCAAATTCAAGCCCTGTCATTCTAATAAGGATCTGTGGTACCTGTTCCAGGTAAAAAGTTGTCAGCTGCCATTCTTGACATGCTAGTGCTGACACACGTGTGTTATCTAGTTTATTGGCTGAATTTCAGTAAAATGTCAGTTCATTCTCTGTGACAGTTATCAATATAGCTTTCTGGAATTGGTACTGAGCAAAAAGTATGCATGCTTCAGTTGCAAGCTGAGCTTAGTGTTCTGTTTTTTCATACTCAGAAATCTGAGTTCAGGTGCTGGTCTCTGACAGTACGTGCTTGAAAACAAGCCTTGTTCCTTGGCACAGTCACTTTAGTACCACTGGCTTTCCAACCAAGCTGCAGACTAAGCAGCAGGGAGTAACCATTGAAGCTAATTTAAAGTATTCCACCAGTTTTAAGAAAACTTGGAGAAATTATTCTGAGTTGAAGATGTACAGCCGCAGTCATGGAGCAGTTGCTTTGCTCTGAGGGTGAGTCAAGATCAGGCTGGTAGGTAGGTTATACCTTGCTCTGGATTCCCCGGTGTGGCTGGGGGGAGAAGCTTGGTAGGTCTTGTGCGCACAAATCTTCCCTGATCGAGCCCATTCATGTCAAGAAGTTGAGGAGAAGGGGAGTGCGTTTGGGTAAGAAGTTGCAGCAGCTTGTCTAAGTCTGCAGTATAGTGATGTACACACACACCCCCAATATATATTTACTAGGTCGAGCCATTGCTAGAATAGATACATTCTACAAGCTTGTAGAGTAGAATATTTAATATGACAATGAATAGTACAGTCCCTGATCTGAATGGATCTGCCAAATAGGAATTCACTTTAACGTACTAATAGCACTAATCAGTCAGACTTGAGATAAGTGAGGATTTAGATACTGTTGTATAAATGCTTTCAGAAGGCCTCTGCAAAAGCTATTAGTAGATGGCTTTGTGTAGATACCATCAAAAGAAGCATTAGACAGTTGTTAGCGAGCTGCTGTGATGCTCCCTCATCTCTAAAACCTGTCCATAGGTGGGAAGAGGACTGTAGAAATTGGATGCAGTGAAAATGGAGAGCCCAGTGCAGGCACTGGGTATTCCCACTAGTTTCTTCATGTGTTTGCAAGCAGGGGAATGCCTAACAGTTTCATGAGCACAAACTTGATGTACAGTAACGGTGCTGCTAAATGGTCTGACTCCAAGCCGCAGCCCGTTTTCCTGTTGGGAATGTTCATGGCCAAGTGACAAATTGGATTGGGGAACTGATATGGCTTAAAACTGGCATAATACATCCACTTGCAATCACTTTCTTTCCAAGAGCTGCTTAATGTGGAAGTGTGCTCTTTATTTGGTCCTTTGTGGAGAAATGGGTCTATTGTCTGCCTCTTAGTCCTTTCTTTACTAACTGCTAGCAGAGAGAGGCCATGCAGATAGCAGTGGTCTTGGGTTTGGAAATGGAAGTGGGCTGGGCAGCACACTGAGATTCAGGACTGCTGCAGATCAAGCAGACTTACTGGTGCCCTAAAGGTGCTATAGAAATATGTGCACTTAAAAATCTAAGTGTTGCTATCAGCCTTAGACAGCACGTTTTGTCAATGCGAGAAATTGAGCTTCACTTCCAGAAGTTTTTCGTAAGTCTGGATTACAGACATATCGAGAATCCTAGTTCTTTAATAATTAGAAAGTGCATGTGTGCAGCATAGCACATTCCATTGAAATGATGGCTGAGTCTATTGAAGGGACAAGATTTCATTTGAACTTGTATGAAATGCTTCTTATATGAATGCAAGTAGGATTATGCTCTTATATAGATAGCATTGTTGCCTTAATTTAAAAAAAATATATAATTACCAAAAAAAAATCTCTTTTCTTTGCAGGGCAAGTTCATTAGGATTAACTTTGATGTTACTGGTTATATTGTTGGGGCCAACATTGAGACGTGTATCCTACCTAATACCACATCATTGTAAAATGCAAGTTTCCTGATTTGTTTTGCTTTTAACCCTAAAATTAATTGGAATGCAGTGAAAGGTTAACACATTTCTACATTCCTTTGACAACATCCACATCTTCCTTTGTTTCAAAATAACCTTCCTTTGTTTCATAGAGTCAGCGTGCTTCCTCGTGCTTAGAAATCGGATACCCCAAAATTTAGCACTCTGAAATCTGCTGGGTTTTCAGACTAGCTTAAAGACAGGGTTTGTTAAATAGACAAAAGTGGGCTTGCTCTATGAACGTTTCTTGAAGAAAAACACCTTCCTAATGAGAAGCTGAGCTACTGTATTGTGCCAGAAGCTTGGTTTTGCTCTCGTCAGTGCTGCAGAAGCAGATCTCTGCCTGGAAGGAGGTGATGCTTATTATAAAGAGATGGAGCTGGAAGTGCTGCGACACCTTCTGTTTTCTTAGGTCTTCTAGATACCAGCATAGGTTCATTAACACGAGACCTACTAGCAATTAATACTGAAGCCTAATTAAGGTTTGTTTTTATTTATGATTGTGTAAGAACAAGTGAAAATACTTGCACTGAAAGCCTTTCTCTAAAGTTGTTTTCTTTGTACTAAAAATAATGTGTGTGTGTAACTTTCCCCCAGAAAACAGGCTAAAAGAATAGCAATAGGGTGGTTGTAAAATTATGAAATCGGAAGTCTTGGTAAACAGTATCATGTGAGTTTTAAACATAAACAATGCTACAGTTAAGCTTTCATTCTGTTGCTGTGAGTTAAACCGTGAAATTTTAAGTGCAATGAATGTTTGGAACTGTCACAGAATATAATTTCCCAATAAGGCTGGGAAAGATCTATAGTTATTCAAAACATGTTCTAATGAAAAATGTTTTTTATTATTCAGCATCGCACAGGAGTGAAGGCAGTTTTTGCTTTCATGAAAGTTCAGATGAATTCTTTTGCCTAGAGCCTTGTGAAAACAGGACAACTTGACTCTAGGGAATTTTTTCTTCATCACAAGAACTCATCCTTCCTCATAACCTGTGTCACTTCAAATCTTTTGTCCCACATTTGTTTTACAGTATGGAATATCAAAAAATAAACTGCCCTAAGCTGTAATGTTATTTAGGTTTTTATTAGACAGTATCTGCTGCACAAATTGAATTTGGAAGCTGCTGTTTAAAGGCACTGAAGATAGTAAGTAAAAATGCAGTGCTTGAGAGAAGTGACAAACGCACTTCAGATAAAGTACTTTTGAGTTCAGCAGCTGCTGGGTTTTTAGTAGTAAGAGTCATCCCTGACCTTAGTAGAAGTGATTGAAAAGGAATGGCCAGCTCCCCCTCTCCCTTAGACTCCAGCTGATCCATTACAGACAGTTGTCAGCTGCATGTAGCAGGGAAGTGAGTCAACATCCAAGAAATTAGTTTGCTGGGATTAAATGTGGGCTTCTACCAGTCTGAGTTTGAAATCTGTCATTTAAAGTTACCCAAAATTCATAGCGGCCATAGTTCTGTCATTACTATTAAAGTTCTGTTTGTTCTTAGGGTAGTTATGTAGCCTGCTTTGAATGTTTGTTTGCATTGGATATTTTTAACCAAAAATTGTAAAGATCCTTGACTAGTTGTAATCAGACTTGTTGGAAAAGTCTCGCGCTGTTCGTCAGGCTAAAGATGAGCGGACATTTCATATCTTCTATCAACTACTGGCTGGAGCAGGAGAACACCTGAAATGTAAGTTGAGAATCTCATATTGTAAGCCTGTTGCTTCTGCTGCCACGTTTGTTACTTCTGTGTTAACACCATCAGGTTTGACCTATTCTTTGGTCTTGAAACAGTGAGTTTTAAAAGAAGAATGAAAAGCCAGGTGGCTTTGTTTTGAAATAACTTCTGTGTTTTATCAAGTATGCTGTCAAGCAACTCTTGCATTTCAAGCAAACGGGCACCTACATGACAAAGTCCAGTTGGGCAGTCTCTGGCTGGGAATCACTGGGTTGAAAGTGTAGTGCTCCCAGCTGATTAATAACAAACCCGACTGGCAGTGACAGCTGTATCTGTTCTGGACCATGCTTTCAAACTGAGTAGAAAAGCAGCCATTTTACCAAAACATAATGAAACCCTGCGGCTTTCTTCAGCCATTGCAGTACTATGTTGGTTATCTTCTACTCTTCCCCAACCCCCCCCCTCGTAACTGGGAATTTCTGTTAGGTTGTGATAAGTGAAACTATATGAAGGTACAGACTTCAGAGAATTGACCCACTCTACTCCCGTATTAGATAAACCTGTGTTTAGCATCCTTAATGTGGTTATCATCAATACCTAACTCCTTTTCTGCCTGTGTCTGCTGCCTTTCAATAGAGATATCTCTTTTAGGATATTCCAGACAGGGATTTGACATTATGCTAGCTAGATCTGAGTCAGGTAATGTTCTGTTTACAGGCTTAATGCATTAAAGAGCTAATGTAGGTTGCTACAGATAGAGATTCTGGGAATCTGGCTTCAGCTTTTAAGGCACACTCATATTTTTAGAGTTTCAGAAGCTGGTATAATGGCTTGTAGCCATATTTGAGATACTGATTTTGTAAAGCGTAGTTTGTGCATTTAGTGAGAATAGAGCACAGGTGGGTGTGAACAGCATTTTTTATCTTATTTTTTTCTCTCTTCCTCTTCCCCTAATACAGCTGACTTGCTGCTTGAAGGATTTAACAATTACAGATTTTTATCTAATGGCTACATCCCCATTCCTGGGCAGCAAGACAAGGATAACTTTCAGGAGACCATGGAAGCCATGCATATCATGGGATTTTCGCATGATGAGATCTTGTGTAAGTTACTGAGCCTTTTGGACTCTTAAAGTGTACTCTTTTCTCTTGTGCGCACACACACACGCTTGCTAATTTAATGTCTCCAAGTCTAATGTTGCTTCAGTGTCTTGACAGCCTGCAGCAAATGTTTGCTTATCATGAACTTGGGTTGAATTAAAGCCATTTGCCTAAAAAGTGCAGTACAAACTCTGTTTCCTTTCTGAACTCTGAGTACTTGGAATTTGGAAGAAAAATAACACAAGTAACAGAAGAAAAATTTGTTAAGCTGAGCCCTCTTCAATTAAACTATTGCATATGTCTTTTGTTAACACAGCAATGCTGAAAGTGGTGTCTTCAGTGCTTCAATTTGGAAATATTTCCTTTAAGAAGGAGAGAAATACTGATCAAGCTTCTATGCCAGAGAATACTGGTAAGTTGATCACATTTGTATGGCTGCCTTTAACTTCAGCTGTAGTTTTCTTCCTGCCGTTTGTTCAGTGCATATCTTCAAAAGTACAGAGCGCTCTTCTGAGCTTCCTTGATAGTGTTCTGTACCAAAACCAGGTCATGAGTGTTCTGGTAGTAGCCAACAGGCAGTTGTTAAAACTCTCCTCTTCCATTCTCGTAATGCAGACAAATTTAAGTATCCATCAACAGAATTTATGCTGTTTGCATTGCTTCTAGACTTTGAACAAGTATTTCAGTTGTAGTCTTGTTTATTGCTTTCTACAAAGACCTAAGCACTAGGAAAAAGTGCATGCGTAAATCAGCTAGTTTGTTTTCTTTGGTTCTTGACAGCGGTTTTCTTGCCAATGATAAGAGCCCTGGAGGCCAAGCACAACTTCCATAGTGAAATGACTGAACAGAAGAATGCTGTCTTTAGAAGAATCTGATTTCTGAAGTGACATGGTAGTGTGACTAAGACTTAATTTATCAGTTAGTACCTGCAATTCAATCAGCATTTTGAGGAGTATGTTTGCTCACAAAGAAGAGAGCTGCTGAAGCAGATCTCAGGTTCTTGATTTAGTACTTCGGTACCAGCCTCTTAAATGCTCTCGTGGAAAGTCAGCTTTGAGAATTGACTTCAGTGGAAAGAGCAGTAAGAATCCCAATTCACAGGACCTGCTGCACATGCACAACTCGATTCTTGTCTGTGTCTCGTTTTGTAGTTGTCCTAAATTACAGCGGAGTGGATTGAAAACCGGCTGGCAGATAGAGCTCAGAGGATTGTGATTAGTGGCACACAGTCTAGTTGGAGGCCTCTGGCAAGTGGTGTTCCCTAGGGGTCAGTACTGGGTCCAGTCCTGGTCAGTATGTTCATCAATGACCTTGCGAGTGTACCGTCAACAAGTTTGCTGATGACACAAAACTGGGAGGGGTGACTGACACACTGGAAGGCTGTGCTGCCATTCAGCGTGACCTGGAC
>VYXH01008581.1:0-27852 GCA_013397275.1 Burhinus bistriatus
CATCCCATTAATCATTGCTCAATTCTCAAATCTATCTATGTCCCTCTGCAAGGCCTCTTGTCCCTCAAGAGTGTCAACAGCACCTCCGTATTCACTACCATCAACAAACTTGCTAGTTGTGCATTCAACTCCTGTATCCAGATCATTAATAAATACATCGAACAGAACTAGCCTTAGAAGTAAATCCTGAGGAACACCAGTGGTGACTGCTTGCCAGCCAGCTGTAGCCCCATTCACTACAACCCTTTGAGCCCTTCAGCCAGTTCTTCACCCAGTGCACCATGAGCCCACTCATCCCACAGGTGGACAGCTTGTCCAGAAAGAATGCTGTGATGGACAGTATCAAAAGCCTTACTAAAATGCAGAAAAACTACATCCACTGCCTTCCCTTCATCCAGTAGGTGGATGACCTTATTATAGAATGATATCAAATTAGTTAAACAGGACTTTCCCTTTAAGAACCCATGTTGAACGTGTCTGATGATTGTATTATTCTTTAAATACTTTTCAGTAGTACTCAGTATAATCTTCTCCATAATCTTTCCAGCAATTGAGGTTAGACCAACAGGTCTGTAGTTCCTTGGGTATTCCCTCATGCCCTTTTTGTAGATTGGAATAACATTGGCTAGCTTCTAGTCAGCAGGGACCTCCCCAGAATCCCAAGACCTTTCGTAGGTGTTCGAGAGAGGTCCTGCCATAACATCCACTAGCTCCTTCAAAACTCTAGGATTAATCCCATCAGGTCCCATGGATTTGTGAAAACTCAGCTGACACAGCTGGTCGCTTACAATTTCAGTGTCCACAAATGGAAAGTCACTCTTCCCACACTGGTGGTCCTCCGATTCAGAGGACCGGACAGCCCAACATCTATCAGTATTATTAAACACTGAGGCAAAAAAAGCATTGAATGCCTCTGCTTTCTCTTCATCCCTATTAGTCAGATGACCATCTTCGACAAGTATTGGTCTAATGTTTTTCTTTAGACATCCTCTTGCTATTAATGTACTTAAAAAAAGTCCTTCTTGTTATCTGACAACATTGGCCAGTTTCAACTCTAATTGAACTTTGGCCTTCTGTGTCTTCTTCCTGCATACACGAATCATGGCTCTGTAATGTTTCTGGGAAGCCTGACCTTGCTTCCAGGGATCATACAGTTTCTTTTTCCTCTTGAACTCCACGAGGAGTTCCTTGTCCAGCCAAGCTGGTCTTCTACCTCTCTTGCTTGACTTATGACATAGTGGAATTGCCTGCTCCTGTGCTTGTAAAAGGTGGTTCTTAAAAACTGAGCAGCACTTTTGGACTCTTAAGCCCTCAAAAGCAGATTCCCAGGTTACTCTGCTAAACAGCTCCCTGAACAGCTTGAAGTTTGCTCTACTGACGTCCAAGATACCAACTCTGCTGTCTTTTTTTTCTTCATTACACTGAAAATTTTAAACTCAACCATTTCATGATCACTGTGGCCAAGACAGCCGCCTACCACCACATCCCCCATGAGTCTTTCTCTATTCACAAGCAGCAAGTCTAGGAGGGCATCTTTCCCAGCTAGCTCACTGAGTACCTATGACAAGAAGTTCTCTCTTACAAACTTCAAGAATTTGCAAGACCTGCTCATCACAGCAGTATGATATTTTTAGTTGATGTCTGTGAAGTTGAAATCTCCTATAAGGGCAGCAGCTACTGATCCGGAGATTTCTCCCAATTGCCTGTAGAATAACTCATCAGTGCTATCATCCTTGCTGGACGATCAATAGTAGACACCCACTACAACATCTTCTTTGTTTTCCGTCCCCCTAACCCTCACCCAGTGGCTCTCAGCCACATCGTCACTAACTGTAAGGGCTGTACAATCAAACCTCTGCCTTATGTATAGTGTGACACCACCTTGCCTGCCCTGCCTATCCCTCCAGAACAGCCTGTAGCCCTCCATTCCAGCACTCCAATCATGGGACACGTTCCACCAAATCTAGCTAATACCAATGATATTGTAAAACTGGGAGTTCACCAACACTTCCAGTTCATCCTGTTTATTTCTCATACTGCACGTGTCAGTGTACAAGCATTTCTGATATGCTTCTGGGCCCTTTGTGCTCCCAGGAGCAGTGTAAATGTTCCCACCAGCGTTGCCACTCTCAGGAGATGTCATGCCAACCCTTGGCTTACCAACTGCAATCTTGTTGGTACCCCCTTTCCCCATCAATTCTAGTTTAAAGTTCTTTCGATTAGTCCCACCATCTTACACCCAAAGACATGTTTTCCCCATGGGGACAGATGAATCCTATCAGGTCGCAGCATACCTTGTGCCTGGAGCCAGGTGGTGATAACCTGGGCTCACCTGTTTCTTCCAAAGTCTCCTCTTTTTACTTGGAGGACTGAGGAAAACTCTACCCATCCTCCTGACTTTTTTAGCATTCTTCCCAGGGCTCTGAAATCTCTTTTGATTGATCTCAAACTTTTTGTTACGACTTCATTAGTAACCACATGAAAGAGCAGAAATGGATAATAGTCTGAAGGTTGTAATATGCTCTTCAGTCTTGTGGTGACATCCTTAATTCAAGCCCCAGGGAGGCAGAAAAGTTCCCTGAAAAGAAGGTCCAATCTGCAAATGGATGCTTCCATTCTGC
The DNA here is from genome assembly GCA_013397275.1 of Burhinus bistriatus. Taxonomy (NCBI): domain Eukaryota; kingdom Metazoa; phylum Chordata; class Aves; order Charadriiformes; family Burhinidae; genus Burhinus; species Burhinus bistriatus. Next base: position 2,622 of record VYXH01008581.1, read on the forward strand.
ACATGTGGGTATCACCAACGACTGTAACTCACCATTGTTTCTTCTCAGCATTGGTCTTAATGCAGATTTTTTTTGTGAGGGGTTGGTCTGTCTGACCTTTGCAAGACTGCTTGTGCAGGTTCCTCCTCTATCTCATTATGCTCTTCATTTACTGTACCTATTCTTTAAGGGTACTTTAGAGAGTAAGGAGGGGTTTCTCTCACCACTCTGTGCTGTAACCTTCTTCCACCCCTTCTTATCCCTTCTGATGCTGCCTTCCTCCTGGCACAAAACAGATCCTGGACCTGCCTCTGTAGTAGCCACACTGACTTGGCTTGCATGCATCTGAGACAGCAGAATATGGCTCCATTGATCAATATCTCTCTCAGACTCTCAAATACTCCTCAGTCATCCCAGCTCCTCCTGCAGCTCAGCCACCAAGCAAAGCAGTTCATCAATCTGGTCACGCCTTCCACAGGCTCACTCGCAATAACTTTCCACCTCTAGGAATATCTGTTCACACATCCCACAGCTGGAAACTTGGGTGGTTGCATGCTTGAACAGGAGCTCTGCCTGTGAGGCTACGTTGGTTCTACCAGGTGCTAGAAGCTCAGGGGAAGCAGAGGACACACATTCTTGCCAGGTGGTTACCATACTGCCACACACCTGCCTGCTGGGAAATATATATGCTCTTCAGATGCAATCAGCTGGGCTGATTGTTTTAGCCTGTTTAAATTGCTTGTGCTGGTGGTTGCAGGCTCTGTCCCTTGCTGTCTTGTCCCATCAGGGGCTCAAGGGTCAGTTGCTAGGGGGACACAACCTGTTCAGACAAGCCTCTGCTTCTCCATGTGCGTTCCTCGCATGTCCTGCTGCTGCTCATTGCACTGCTCCAGCATTGGTTGCAATCAGCAATAATATTCTGATTGAAAAGCTTTTACATAAAACAATATCATTCAAACTATTTTTATACATTAGGTCATAGATTATTATGAGATTTAAAATATATAATAAAAAACTGTATACAAAAGCCTCTTTAAAAGTACTTTTTTCTCTTTTTTTTTCTTATTTAGAGCAGGATTTACTATGAAACACAGTTCACTAAGAAAATGATGTTTTTTAAAGCAATAATTTAATCTAAATCTAGACAGTATCCAATTAAAAACCCAATTTTGCCAAAACCACCCATGCATCACTTTGTTGGTGCTTATGGGTAAAGGCACTCTGGAGACTTTTTCCAGTACTTCTCTACCCATTTTGCACCAGCTGTTCATTACAGTTGAGATTTAAGCCTTATACTTTGCATAGCATTTCTTATAGCATAGCAGATAATATATCACTCAGGTTATTTTCTGCCAGAAGACGTGTATTTCCTGACTTTTCTAAGTTGTGTGTTACTGAGTATCTAGCATCAGTCAAATACAGTAAAAAAAAAGACTTTGAATCAACCTGACCTGACTTACTTTTAAAGGATGAAAGAAAGCATGATTTACATTAGTAAACACTTTTTTATTAACGTCAGTTATGCTGTTATTTTTTATTATTATTTTTGCTGCAGTCAAAGACAAAATCTATTAGATGTTAGAGCTGGTAAAAGAGGTTATTTAGTAAGAAGAAGCAGCTGTGAAGTGCGAAAAAAGGCATTATGCTAATTCAATTAATTAAAACCAGAATGCAAGTGCACATCATTAACCATGACTAAATTATTTTGGCGGTGGATTCATTCAGTTTTTTGAATCATATATATCCAGCAAAATCAATTACTACAAAGAAAATAATTTCTGTGACGTAGATATGCAGAACAGGTGCAATCACAGAGGTCATTTCAGCGTTTATAAAAAAAAAAGAAATACAGGAAGATTTCAACAATGAAGTTATTTGCACATTAATTTTTATTTTGTAATAGTAAGTTGTGATAAAAATGACAGAAAATCAATTATGCTTAGAGGAGGGAGAGAAATTAGTGGGATGAGATGCTAGTAGTCTTTTGACTAACATCTGAAAAGAAAAAAATCAAGTTAGAAATATTAGAAAAAACAAGAGGCACTGATATAAATAATCAAACTAAAGAAATTATTTAAGGAATAAATGCAAGTACATCATCATGGTAAATAATGTTATAGAAAACTTGTAGATTGTATGCTGTGTGTTGAAAATTGAAAAAGAGTTTCAGAAAACTGTATTATATCAGTAATATTAGGAATTTAGAAATGGGTATTGATTAATATTTTGGTATATGAACAGCTATGATTACTCTTCTGTCTTAATAAAATTGGATCTGTGAGTGGATTTCTTTGTGAATACATCAGTAGAATAAATATTCAGATGCAAAAAGTTATTTTAGCTAATTTCAATTAACAAAAGCACACTAATTAAATTTAAATTCAGGCTGGAAATAAAAAAAAAAAAATAAATAAAAAAAAAACAACAAACCAAACCAAAACCAAAGACCAAACCCAAACAAACAAAAAACCTCCAAAGAAAACAAAAAAAAAGAACCCCTCAACCACCAGAAAACTGAGGCTATGAGGCAGTTACCTAAATGATATAGAGGATGTAAATGACTTTATTCACTTGAGGATTTCACTTGTGGAGACTGGGAACAGGTAACATGTTAAAGTTGATTTTGCTAGCAAGTGAAGAGGGTTTTTTTATTAATTTCCTCTCAAAATGGATTTGCGTTTTATCTGTGGGTTTTGTTTTGGTTGAAGAAAGTTATTTTGATAATAATGTAGAAGTTATGAAGCTCCTTTCAAAACATTCCAGAAGAATAAATTCATACATCAAGATTTTCAATAGAAAGGAAAAAAAGTGCAAGGCACCATTGATAGTGCCAATGCACCAATATTTAGGCATACAAGACATCAAAACATCGAACATCTTTTTATTGAACTTTCATTTAAAGAAGGGCACTCAATGGGGGTTACAGAGACTCTTATGTTCATATTATATATAATGCAAGATTCATCTATTATGAATTTATTTCCTTTTGAATTCCAGCTTTAATATGAACAACTCAATATTGTTAATAGTTCATTTAGAAGTATTAGTATTAAAATGTTCTATGTCTAGAAGATCAGTTATTGCCTTTTTTTTTAATCTTTTTGTGCTTTGCCCAACCCTCTGTCTGAGCTTTACAACACTACTCCTTCAAGATAAGAGTGTATGTTGAAAAATCTTATGCATTACATTTTGTCTGTACTGTAAACCTCAAAACTGAAGTGTTTGGGCTTAGAAACTATATTATCCTACTTTTGGAGGTCTCTTCAGTAACACAAAGGCTCTTCTAAAAGTTGTTTCAAGTTTTTTTTTTCTCCCTAATTCCAATCAAACCTTGAAATCTGGGACTTAATTAATTTATTATTATTATTATTTCAATATAAATTAAACTATTTCTTGGCCAAATACAAGTTTCATATTCTCTTCCAATAATGTCTGTTTTCCCCTCTAGAGAGCTCCAAGAAGCAGAGGAGGGAAGAATTTAGATTACATTACTCAGTAATTGATTGTGTAAATACAGTATCCTGATTTTTCCAAGTGTAGCCTTCCATAACAGTTCTCAAAGAATGTATTGATGCCATATGCCTGATAGATATATCTTGTATCTTAAAACTGCATGAGTTAGTGATCTGGAACAATCAAAAATAGTTTATTTTTAAAGCTTTTTAGTGTTTTATATTTTTACATGTGTAGCTCTGAGGTTGAAATTTTGCTGATCGGAATAATTACAAATTGGCTATAACTAGGTTTTAGCAGCTATGTAGCCTAGAGGAAACACCGAGGAAAAAAAAAAAAAAAGATAGAAACTATTTTGGATGACATATTCATGTTTAGCGTAGTATTTTATGGCAAGAAAGTGATTTGCCCTTTAAGGATGGTGCTAAAAAATTTGGATGCAGTCTGAATTCCTCACCAAGTTGCCTATGAAGAAAAGTTCTCACATCTAAAAGATACCCTTAATTTTCTTAGATTGCTTTATTTCATTTATCTACACCTCAGGGAGACATTTTAAGATTGTATAGATTTGACTAATTTGATATTTCATATCTTTAAGTAAAAGGAAAATATACTTGCAAAGAGTGTGAATGAAAGTATGCAGAAATAATTTATATGTATATGAGATAAATGCCACAGTTTACTATTTGATTTAGGTCCATCTGATTAAAAGTGATAGGAATACTTTAAATAATGCAAGTTTAATTTATAACTTTGAAAGTTATAACCTTGAAATTTATAACCTTGAAAGGTTCCTGTGCCTCTAACATGCAGTTCTTCCTTCCTTTTATTCATATCGTGTTAAAAGATTAAATGAATCAAAATGAATACACACATTGTATTAAGTATTTAAACTAAAACCCCTACTCTACAGTTTATACAAATTATAAATACCATCTTCAATTTGCTGTGCTTTTGCTGCACTTTGCAAACAGAGCTGTAATATGCTTCTGCAATGAAAGAAGAAAGAAGAAACTAATTTATATGTGGAGTAAATCACCACTGGTACTTTATAACTAATAGAGACAATGATTTAAAAACAAACAAAAAAAAGCCCCAAAGAAATCAAACCGAAAGAACAACACCAACAACAAAAACACTTACAAAAAAAACCCCAAACAAAAAACCACAAAACCTCCAAACCACCAAGAAATGTAACCGACTGCCTCACAATTATTCATAAATTACTTTCCAAAAGGATCACAAGAAGTTATGACTTTGTAGACTTAACCTCTGGTGGGTGTACGTGGTATTGTTACTTGCTCCTTTATCTTAAAATTACTCTTGCTTTTGTCAGCTATTTCTCGAACCATGTTGCCTGTTTTCATTTAGAGGGGAAATAAAGTGTTTGTGTTTTTTTAATTTTCGGTTTTTAAAATCTAAAAGTTATCCTAACCTCCTGCTATTCTACAACAAATATTATAATAAACTTCTAGAAGAAAAAAAACCTTTTCTTAAAAAACTTGTATAGTGATTTCAGGACTGCACATAACATTTGACTCGAAAGTTGTTATACAAAAAACAAAAGGCTTGATAAACAACAAGAAAGCTTTTAACCCATCTGAGGTCTAAGGAAAACATTTATGGTACTAAATTAAAGCAGATTTCAAAGATTCATGGCTGACTAATGTATATGTATTTTTTTTGTTTTGTATCTTATTTGGTTACTGACCTTGAGATACTGCTGTTTGCTTAAATCCTCAATAAATCTGTAATGAAAAACTTGTGTATTGAACCTGGAGTTTGTTCAATATTCCAGTGTAAAAAACCCCAAGCAAACAAACAAAAAACCTCCCAAAGCTTTACAAATTGGGGCAGTGGCTAGTGTGGCAATAGCTATGTTTAAGCATTTAAATATGTACTGAACCTATTTTAAATAAAGAAGAACAAAGATATTATTCACTTCAACAAACAGCTTAATCTCAACATAAAACTCTTAATGGGATTATTTGTTGTTGTTTTATGTTTTCCTGTACCTAAAGTTGAATATTATTTATTCTTACAGGACTGACAAAAACTTTGACGACAAAAATATTGAAGTTCTGATCCCTCTGTTTTGATTAAATAAGCTTTCTTTTAATTCCTGCTGAATCTGTAAAAATGAATTTAAAAATTACAACCATTTTGAGAATTTTCTTTTGAATTAGCTCTAGATGGAGGATGAATCTATACTATTGTCTTAGCTCAGATTGGTGCGTGCTTTTCAAGAAATAATTGCATACATCCCCATATACCATGGTTTGGACTCAAAATCTGGCTCATAAGGATGTTTCTGTCTACTAATCTAGTGTAATTGGATTAATGTAAAATTTACATTCCTTCTAGAAAGTAGAATCTGAAATCCCAGTTAGCTCTTCTCAGAAAACCAGGTTTTCTCTTGGTAGTTTGTCTGTTTCACTCAAATCATAATGTTGCAAGAGGATGGATTATTTTACAAAAATAACCATAGAAGAAAATTTTGTGCTTCATCTAACTGGTTACAAAGGTAAACCAATTCCAATAGGATCTGTCATTTGGAAGTGTGAATATTCATGGAAAGTGTATTTGAAAGGAACACTATCAACAGAGAAGTACAGAAATGTATTCCTCGTTCAGGAACATATCTAAGATATCTGTGAGTTGTTAATTTGCAAGAAAATAAGCTAAAAGTCAAATATGGGGAAATTTAAAAAAAGAAGAGATTTTTCTATTGTAATAGCAAAAATTACACCTGTATAGAATAATTAATTTTAATTTGTTTAAATTTGTTGTTAGTTTAAATGTGTAAACTAAATTTCCAAATGTTTGACCTTAAGATAACATTAAATATGTGTCTGATTTTTAGAAGTGAATATACGACCTTAATGTCAGTGTTGTCCTAAATTAAGGACATTTAATTGAGACTACAATAAAATACATGGTTTATACATATAAATGTGTCATTCTGCATAAACATTTGCTTTACTGCTATTTGGAGTATTTTGCAAGAATCAATAAATTCTGTATCACAGTGATTATACTGAGTTTAAATGCAAACAATTCTATAAGTGATGCACCTGGTAGACTTGTTAGCTGAAGAGGATGCTTTAATGGGTTACTTCTGGTACCACACTTTGATCCAATGTACTTTCAAGTACTTTACTTCCTGTAGTTTTGAGTGAAAGTCATATAGGAAAGGGTCATACTCCAGCCCTTCTATTTCAACTGGACATAATGCGGAAAAACAATAAAAAATTATGGTGCCAGAACAAAAGTAGAAATGAGGAACCCTAAATGTCCTGAAGGTCACTTGGAAAAGTGGAGGGATAACTGATTTTGGCCCTTGCTCCTGATACTGCATGATTTTTTTTCCAGTGGCTACCTAGTGTCCTAGATATTTTGTGGCTAATCTTACATATTTGTTGGAGCATACACTTTAGCATTGATATATTAGTTGCAGAAGGACATCAAAATAGGGAGAAAATGATGGAAAAGACAAAGTAACATCTTTGTGTTGCCTTTAAGACTGCATGTGTTACACAGACACTGAAGACTGGAGGTCTTATGGTTATGTGTTCTTTGTTATCCACAGTCCATTCCAATATACTTCCCCTAAAAAAAAAATAAATCTCTCTTTCCTCTCTTCTCCCTCTTACTATGTTGGCTTCTGGATATCCTCCTTGTTTCCCTTTTGATCATTTCTGATTACATCACTTTAGTGATCCTGTTCAGCTCTTGAGAATACATTCAAGTTATTTCAGCTGTTTAGTTTCTACATTTGTCTTCCTAACCCTTTGGTTTGCTGTTGTTGCTTTGTTTTGTTTTTCTAACTTTTCCCATTCCCCTACATATGGAAACCACGCTGTGAAGTTCCTCTTTGGACTAGACCCCTTCTGGATAATGTCTGTGCATCTTACCTTCACTCCTTCTCTCTTAACCTGATAAGGTTGAGTTCTCTTAAACTCAGATACATGCTTTTCATAACTTCACCTGAATCCATAGGTAATTGGATACTCAGTTACCTGGAATCATTTGTCAAAACTAAATTTCTATCAAAATAACTATATTAATTATACTGCATTTTATAGCCCTTCTGTAGAAAAATCAGTGGATAAAATACCAGATCTACTTACCTGTATGTTCGTATTGATCAAAAGCTGTCTTCAGAGTGATCTGATTCATTATTAAATTTGGATTCCCCTTCAATAAGCTTTCCAAAATGTCAGGATTCTATATTAATGTTAACATCATCTTGGCACTTTGCTTAATCATGCTAGTCAATTTTAATGTGAATTTTATTGTGTGGAAAATAGTTTGTCTGCATTCTTAGTTGCCAATATAATTAAAACTTCAAGTATACCAGGAAGACATAGCTCAGAGCAGAAGGAATTAATTTCTAAAATAAAACCAAAGGTCTTTATGTATCACTGCAAATGCTTAAGTAAATTTACTCAGAAACACAAAAAAATGTGAGTCAAGATTTTAACTTCCTTAAAAAAAACTTCATTAGCTATGAGGTTTTAACCTAGAAAATGCAGATGAGTAAATAAAATTAGATTCCTTCTTCTTCAAATTACGTATTGATTTATTATGTCACATTTTCAAAAAGAGCTAAAAATAAAAGCATTACAGAATTTATTGCAAGATCATAGAGGAAAAAAAACCAACGAGACATTATTGAGAGGGACACAGCAAATTTCTAAAGAACATTACTAGCAGGTTCCAAATATTCCTTCTGTTCTCCGTTGATAAGACAAAACTCTTAAGTCACAAAGCTCTAGTAGCGCTTTTTCACCTTTTAATAAAGTGGAACAAAGAAGCTTTCAGAATAGAGGAACAAAGTAACAAAGAGCTACAGAGACACTAGAAACATAGCATTTTAAAATGAGATTTCATGCCCAGAAAAACCCTTTATTTTGGATTGTTTTCCTGACAAATTTTTTTGTCATATAAAGGAAGTATGTCAGAATGAAACAAAAAATATAGAATATTGTTTGTTAGTTTTTTCTCCCTCAAGCTCTAAATAAATTACTATCACAAGCAATACTAGAGAATACAGACTCTGTTTGAAATGAAGTAAATAGAATAATCTCCACTAATGTGTTTGTAGCAATTGCTTGAGATGGAAGATAAGTCAGAGGAAAGGACATAATCCCTGAAAATCGTCATACGCTAAATATGAGGCTCAGTCTTTAGAACCCCATTAAGGGACTGAACTGTATTGTTCAGAACAACATCCCTGCCTCTTCTGTGCTTTGTGATCCCATACCATAGGCACATAGGGTGAGCAGGTCTGTGAGCTTTTCAAATATCTCATCTGGCACACAGTTGAGGGAGCAGAGGAGAGTTATCAGGCAGTAGTTCCTTTGTGTTAACCTTACAAACAATTATGCCACAGCCATGTGGTACAACCACGCATCCATTATGTGACTGGATTCCCATCACCATCACCTGTCCTGATGCATAGATCAAGATTTCAGTTTTCTGAAGAGGTCCAATGTACATACGTACACGTGTAAGTACAAGTGTTTGAATATGCATACGAGTAACTGAACACAAATATAAATATAGTACTAATTTATATCTATCCACCGTCCGACGTAGGAAAAGAATACCCTTAAAAATTCTTAGAAACTTCCCAGTATGCAATCTTTTTGTCTCATTTTCTAATGGAATTTTCCTTTTACACACCCTGATTTATTCAGTTATTCCTCTCTTGGAGTGGAGCTAGGAGAAACTGAAATATATTCTCAAAACAGGAAAGCTTTCTTTTTCTTCCAAGAATGGCTTTAATTTGCTGTGATTCGATACTTTGCCTCTGTGCCTAAGGATTGTAGACAGACATATTTGTATAAAATACTGCATCTGTGTTGCTGAATTGTCTCTCTGCATTCATTAAAACATGACACAATATTAAGGGGTACTATTGCTCCACGCGTTGAATGTAAAAAGGCCTGGCACAAGAAAATTCTCTGAAACAAGATTTGGCCTTATGAGTAGTTTTCCCTAAATAAACCTAAATAAGAACTGAAAAATAAGGATTTTGTCTTTAAACATGCTGAAATTTGAAACATTGTTGCTGTTGTGACTCTCTATGATTTACCTAAGTGTTATGCTAAACATTTTCATGTTTTTAAGTGTATGGTGAATTTTTCATTAGGACACTATACCATTCTATAATCTTCTGAATTGTCACATAGAAAAATAGAAAAAATTAATCTCTGCAGTAGTTAACTTAAGCAAGGAATTTTAGGGATTCATGGGAAGTTTACATTATTCTCCATCTTTTTCACAGAAACTCAATGAAATGAAAAAATGCAGCCAACCATGTGAGGAGGACGATATTATGCCAGTAAACAGTGTTACATAACATTAGCCTGGAGCTATGCGAACTTCAAAATATAGATGTATACATTTAGCTTTCTAAGCCATTTGCAAAGAACTTTAAATTTCTCAAATATAAAAGCTTCTACTATTGCCTGACAGTGAAAACGCCCCCTTTTTTTTTTTCTCCTGGCAGTTTAGTAGATTGACATACTACCATCTAATAAAACCTTACCTTTACTTTTCTATGTATTTCTATGGACTGCAAGATGAAAAAAGAATGCAAGAGTGACACATTTATTTGTAAATGTAGTCCTTGGAAAATAATAGACAGATTAATTTAGTACGGGGAGGAGAATGGAAAGGGAAGAGTAAGTATTTTTAACAGAACATTTTAAAATGTGAAGGAGGAACATGGGGAATTCTGTGTTTGTGATCAACAAAGACACAAGGGAGGAGACAAAACAGGTGAGCTCTATTACTGCTTTTTTCTCACAAAAATCCTTATTCAGTCTTAAAAGAAAATACCTTTTTTATCATTCCTTACTATTGTCTTATAACAAACTAAAATAAACAAGTTATCCATTAATTTGAAAATATACTTATCGGTGTTACAGGTAATACATACAAAGGCAAAATGTTGCTTCTCTATTTCTTCCCTCACACTGGTAACTTCAGGAATGTTGTTTGTACCTCCATCTCAAGGGTATTTAATTAGATCATTAAGACTAGAAGTTACACAGTAAAAATAGGGTGTTGTAGAGAGACAGAAGAAAGAAATACTGTTGTATTTCTCAGGTAAAGAATAATATTAAATGTACTGTGAGGCTTAATTTCTACAGTTCTTTTAAAACACTTTAAGTTAGTTATATCAATCCCATATGTATGTAAGGAGAGAAACTAAATTTGATTGCAATGAGTTCTCTGTAAACTGTAATAATAAACTTGTAGTAAAATTATGTGGTAAAAAGGTAGCCAATCAGTTACACAAATATCATCAAAGGAATCAAGTTTTGAACATGATAATAATAAAATAATTTTATAAATTTTCGGAATTTCATCAAGCAAATATAGTATACAGCTATAGCTTGATTCAAACTCATTTAAGAATTGCTCATATGTTTTGAGTTTTACTGTCTATTCATTTATCAACGCAGTTTTTCTTACTTTATGAATCACATATTCATGCCAAGTTGCTATACTTCTTTCTAGGTTTCAGATTTCTTTTAAATCTAACAACTTTGTTTTGATCTGTTAGTAAATGGGTTTTTAACTTAATTTTCTTCCTGTTTTTTTCACTTTCAGCCTCAGGCTTTCAAGGAAATTCCCTTTTATTTTTTTTAAAAGCAAGGCTTAAATGCTTCATTTTTGATTAGCCTATCTTTGACAACTTAAGATGTTGAATTTGTTTTTATTTATATATTTGTATTTCCCTCATGATTTTACTGCAAATTGCTTCAGTGTATTGACATATTATTGACTAATAATACTGGTTGGTACTGTAGAGAATGTTAAAATCTCTTTAAGAGACCAGGGCTGAACTTTTACTATTAGTCAAATCCTAAATAAAGATGTTTAATACAACTTCTGGACATAGGAGTGTCTCCTTTCACCTTCATTACAGAGGCTCATAAGCTGCATCACAGTGTTAAGACTGAGGCTTCTGAAATGTATAATCAAATATTTTATCCAAACCAAATTTATTGGTCTGGAACATTAAGTAGGCAGTAAGAACAAAATCACCATTCATTGAAAAACTAGTGGTTTATCTGTCCATTTGCTTTTTGTAACTTTTAGAAGCAAACATTCTAACAGTCATTTTTCAGAATCCTTGTGAAAATTTTCCACATCTATTAACAAAAAATGAACCTAAACCATCAGGAATTTAGCAGACATCAGGAGATTTTGACTTCAATGACCACAAAGTAAATAATTCCTAAAGAAGAAATAAGATATAAAAAAATCCAAGCACAGAAATCATTCCCCAAATAGATGCACTGACCTCATATTGTCACTCATGACATGGTATTTCTCAGTATCAGTCTGTCTAATGTGTCTCTCTTTAGGACAAAAACATATAGAATTTCCTGTTCTGTGTTCTCTGACTAACAACACAGAAAGCTGAAACAGAAGGAAGAAGATAGCAAATATTTCAAGTTATTGATCTTTTTTTCTGGTGGTTTCGACTTGGTCATGGCATGGATTCTCTAGAGATTTGTAAAGTTTTTAAAAAACTCTAAAAAATTATCAGTGTATGAGGGACGAAGAGAGATGTTTGGATTCTGAGATAAAATTGAGAATTTTGTTTACTCAAACTAAACAAAAGTAATTAAGACAAAAGAAGGACTTGTCTACTAAAAGCACTTACAAAAGAAAAAATAGCTTAGACAATTATGGAATAGCAGAGTTTGGCATTGCATTAATGAATTCCATTGTAGTTATTGAAAAAAACCATTCCTTTCTTCTGGAAGGGGTAGTACAAGACAGGCTTCCTTCCTTCATATAACATTTTTTAATGAGATAACTCATAGGCTATGGCGATCTCAAAAGTGGTTAATCTTTTTACAAAGTGTTCTTTAGCTAAGCTCAGCTCTAATGATTCAATCATGTCATTGCTCATCTACAATCCCCAGAAGATAAGCAGGTGCCAGAATTTTGTATCACAATTCACTCGCATTACTGCTTGCAATGAAAATTTAATCTGTTTTGCATTTTGTAAAAATACAGCTTTGGTTTATTATTATAGCTCACAAAAAAAAAAAAAAGTTATCAAAATGGAAATAAAAATAAAAAATTCAGTATGGAACAAAAGCAATCTGCTGTCAAATACCATAGCTTCAATGACAGTATTATCTTTGTCAGCATCATCATATCATCTTTTTATTGTATCTTGTATATTTTCTCTTCCTTAGGTTTATCTAGAGATACAATTATGTTGGTTAGAGTGACACAGAAATCAAAAGAAAAAAGTGCCATAAGATATAGTTCATACATATTCCTGAAAAACAGTCATTGGCTTGCAACACTATGTGTGTGAGAACTTAATTAAAAGAGTTTGCTTGGAGCTGGAATTTCTTTAATTGCTTTCTCAGCAGACTTACAAGATTGAATTAATCACAATAGGTGTAATTTATGCAGAGGTTGCAACCACAGTAGCGTAACTGGTATTCCTTCCTTTCTTAACTTTATTGCTTGCTTTTTTATTCAAATATTGAGAGGACTACCACTAAATTCCCAGTGCAAGAAAGAATGAAAATAAGAGAAGCTGAAATATCCTCAGGAGAAATATTTCATATATTATATGTATCTCTCTAAAAAATACAGGATGCATACATAATATGCATATTTTCAAATTTAAAACATTCCTATTTAATTTTGCTCTAATAAAATGGATCAATTAGTTACCCTCCTGACCTTTAAAGATCATCTAGTCCAACATCCCTGCCATGGACAGGGACATCTTTCACAAAATCAGGCTGCTCAAAGCCCCTTCCAACCTGACCTTGAACGTTTGCAGGGATGGGGCACCTGCAACTTCTCTAGGCAACCTGTTCCAATGTCTCACCACCCTCATCGCCAAAAATTTCTTCCTTACTTCCAATCTAAATCTGCCTTTTTTCAGTTTGAAACCATTACCCTTTGTCCTGTCACTACAGGCCTTGGTAAAAAGTCTCTCTCCATCTTTCTTAGAAGGCACATTTCTTAGAGGGCACATTCTGTTAATTGAGATGCATAAGAAAATTGTCAGTATTTATGTTATAGAGAGCATGGTAGCACTCATTTCTAAGCCAGACAAGGCATCATAGGAGTCACCTCTTTAAATATGCTTGCTACCACCGCTCAGATGCTGAACAGTGCATGCTGAACCCAAACCCCCTGTATGCTAAGATCTTTCCACCAAACATTGAAAAGGAGGCATTGGAGACATGTAACTTTAAACTATACTATCAGGAGTGAAGAATAAAAGCTAAATGGTACTCTAACCAACTGAAACAGCGAAAGAATTCCAGGAAGAGAAAATGTAGCTAGCCACCTTGAAAAATATCAGGTAGCCAGAAAAAACATCTTTTCTATACATCCAAGTATGCACACATTCTAAGAAATTCTTGAGCATTTGTAATGCGGTCAAATGACCAAAACTCCATACTATTACTATTACTGTAAGATAAAGTATTTTCTGAGGTCAGAAACTGTATATTCTTCTCTATTTCCTGGGGCTAAATAAGACAATGTAACAATGCATTTTTTCTTTTCCTCTGACTTTAGAAAAAAAACAGATGTTCCTGCCAAGTTTTTGTTCCTTAGGAACTAAGTAATTTGTTCAGCATGTGCCTTTTAATTAAGTACTAAAGAGTTGAATACTAATGTATTCTTACTAATGGAAGAAGACCTACAGTTTCTGAAGTGGTGTTTTGTTAAATGTAATTCATGAATCCACACACTTCGCATCTTGTAGTTAGTGTAGTTTTGAGAAATCCTTGCAGAAATTGAACTTATTTAGCTACGTTTAGCTTTATGATTTTGACTCAAAATTTACCCTTCAATAGAATTTTTCCTGGACAAAACTTCCTTCATAGCAATTTCAATGTCTTCTATGGTATAATAAATCAAAGTGCTCACATTTCAATGTGAAACAAACCCATGATGTTGAAAGCTTAACGTTTAGAGTATTTAGTGAATTCAGTGTCAATTACATCTCTAATCTGCTATTTAATTGCCAGGTTAACATGGCTTCTAGAAAAAGAAAGGAACATGTTGTGTAGCTCCACAAAATCATTACAGCTTGGCTATTTTTCCTACTATTTGGAAAAGCAGTTTGTCTTAATAGTATATGTGTGTATACATCATGTATTTCTCTGCATATAGTTATGTACATATGCCATAGGCAACACTGTTCATGATATTTTTTTGTGGCTTATATGTATATATACAAACCAAAAAGCTATTTTTTGTGTATCATACTACACACCTGCAAATTTTTTTAATATGTGAATTTCTGTCTGTACATATATAAGGTATTTTTGATGAAAGAACAGTCCACATAGCTGTGTTTTCATTTAATCTTTTAAACTATAAGATTTATAGGTAGTTTTATACATGATGTAAATATTAGTATTCCCATTCTTGCCTGCCAAATACTGTTAAGGTTGGAATTCTGTTAGGAATGTGTTTGTATATTATCTTATCACTACATTTAGTCTTTCTTTCTTAAGTAATATTTTTTAAATCATGATAACTCCTCTTAGTACAGCTTGTATATTTTGTACCTAAAATTAGATCGAAAACTTTGATTTCAGAATGAAGTTTCGTCATACATATCCACAAGATCTAAGGTCTGATTATTTCCAAATAGACACCTCTAACTTCACAGAACCACAAAATCACAGGATGACTGATGTTGGAAGGAAACCCTGGGGGTCAATCTATCCAAACCCCCTGCTCTTCAAGGATGAAGACTACACAACCATTCTGGGAAACCTGTTCCACTGCTCAATCATGCTCACACTAAAGAAGTGTTACCTAACGATCAGGCAGAACCTCCTGTGCTTCACTTTGTGCTCACTGCTTCTTGTCCTGTCGCTGGGCACTGCTGAAAAGAGCCTGGCTCCGTCTTCTTTACACTCTCCTCAGATACTTGTACACATTGATGAGATCCCTCTGATCATCCTCTTCTCTAGGCTAACCAGTTCCAGCTCTCTCAGCACTTCCTTATATGACATGCTCCAGTCCCTTGATCATCTTTGTGGCCCTTTGTTGGACTCTCTCTGGTAGTTCCATGTCCCTCTTATCCTGGGAAGCCCAGAACTGGACACAGGACTCCAGATGTGACCTCACTTGTGCTGAGTAGAGGGGGAAGATTACCTCCCCATACATCCTGGCAACGCGCCTCCTAATGTAACACAGGATACCAATAGTTGTCTTTGTCACAAAGGCATATTGCTGGCTTATGTTCAACTTGTTGTTCACCAGGACCCTCAGGGCCTTTTCTGCAAAGCAACTTTCCCCAGGTGTAGAACTTTGGATTTCTCCCTGTTGAACTTCATGAGGTTCCTGTCAGCCCATTTGTCGAGCCTGTTGAGGTGCTCCTTCTGGATGGCAGCACAACCTTCTAGTATATCAGTCGTTCCTCTCACTTTTGTGTTATCTGCGGACACGCTGAGGGTACACTCATGAATGAGTGAAGATCATGAATGAAGATGTTGAACAGGATTGACCCCTGGGGTAAACTGGTGGTTATTGGCCTCCAACTAGACTTTGTGCCACTGATCACCATCCTCTGGGTCTGGCCATTCAGTCAGCCTTCAGTCGGCCTCACTGGCTGTTCATCCATCCCCTACTCAGCTTCACGAGGATCTTACAAGTGATAGTATTAAAAGCATTACTGGGATCAGGGTAGAAAATATCCAGGTTGCTCTCCTTGTCTACTAAGCCAATCATTTCATTGTAGAGGGTTACCACCTATCAAGCATGACTTTCTTTTGGTGAATCCATGCTGACTACTCCCGATGACTTTCTTGTCCTTAATGTGCCTGGAAATAGTTTCTAGGATTAGTTACTTCATCACCTTTCCTAGGGATCAAGATAATGCGGACTGGACTGTAGTTGCCTGGGTCCTCGTTCTTGTCATATTTGAAGGTAGGAGTGACCTTTGCTTTCCTCCAGTCCTCCAGCACCTCTCCCAATTATCATTATTGTTCGAAGATTATGGAAAGTGGACTCAAAATGACACCAGCCAGCTTCCTCAGAATTCAACTGAGTTACTGGGTTTAGACATAAAGCTTATATGTAGATAACTTTGAGTGAAATAACATAGCATCGTTGGTCATAGGCTTGCCAAGCTGGTGAAGTAGGCTTTAAACAAAAGTTGCTGGGGGAGGGGAACCTCAGTCTACCCCACTCCTACCAGTTTGATGCCAGTGCCAGCAATAGATGCCCAGAGCCTGGAGAATCACAAAATCACAGAATCGCAGAATCACAGAATCACAGGGGTTGGAAGGGACCTCTGGAGATCATCTAGTACAACCCCCCTGCCAGAGCAGCGATACCTACAGCAGGTTGCACAGGATGGCGTCCAGACAGGTTTTGAATGTCTCCAGAGTAGGAGACTCCACCACCTCTCTGGGCAGCCTCTTCCAGTGCTTTGCCACCCTCAAAGTCAAGAAGTTCCTCCTCATATTTAGAGGGAACTTCTTATGGTCAAGTTTGTGTCTGTTACCTCTTGTCCGATGACTGGGTACCACTGAAAAAAGACTAGTCCCATCCTCCCAGCATCCTCCCTTTAAGTATTTGTAAGCATTGATAAGATCCCCCCTCAGTATTCTCTTCTCCAGACCAAAAAGACCCAAGTCCCTCAGCCTTTCCTCATAAGAAAGATGTTCAAGTCCCCTAATCATCTTTGTAGCCTTCTGCTGTACCCTCTCCAGCAGTTCCCTGTCTTTCTTGAACTGGGGAGCCCAGAACAGCACACAGTACTCCAGATGCGGCCTCACCAGGGCAGAGTAGAGGGGGAGGATAACCTCCCGCGACATGTTTGCCACACTCCTCTTGATGGACCCCAGGATGCCATTGGCCTTCTTGGCCACAAGGGCACATTGCTGGCTCACAGGTCAGCAGGAGAGGACCTGGAGTGCAGCACAAAGGAATTCCAGCCACTAAGTCGGATTCATTGGGGGACCAACTTAAATGCCTCTATGGAAACGCACGTGGCATGGGGGATAAACAAGAGGAGTTAGAGATGTATGCACACCTGCAGGGCTATGATCTTACTGACATCACGGAGATGTGGTGGGATAGCTCCTATAACTGGAGCGTTGGAACGGAAGGATACAGGGTCTTCAGGAGCGACACTCAGGGGAGACGAGGAGAGGGTGTCACCCTGTATGTCAATGGCCAGCTGGAGTGCATGAAGCTCTGCCTGGGGATGAATGAGGAGCTGACCGAGACCTTATGGGTCAGGATTAAAGTGAGGGCAGGGACAGGTGACATTACAGTGGGGGTCTGCTACAGGCCACCTCACCAGGAAGACCGAGTGGATGAGCCCCTCTATAGACAGATAGGAGCAGCCTCATGTTCACAAGTCCTGGTCCTCATGGGGGACTTCAACCACCCCAATATTTGTTGGAACAACAACACAGCAGGGCATAAGCAATTCAGAGGGTTCCTGGAATGCATTGGTGATAAATTCCTTTTCCAAGTGACAGAGGAGCCAACAAGGAAAGGTGCTATGCTGGACCTTGTTCTCATCAAGAAGGAGGAGTTGGTGGGGAATGTCATGCTCAAGGGCAGCCTTGGCTGCAGTGACCCTGAAATGATGGAGTTCAAGATCCTTAGGGCAGCGAGGAAAGCACACAGCAAGCTCACTACCCTGGACCTCAGGAGAGCAGACTTTGGCCTTTTCAGAGATCTGCTTGGTAATGTACCATGGGATAAAATCCTGGAGGGAAGAGGGGCCCAGGAAAGCTGGTTAATATTCAAGGATTGCCTCCTCCAAGCTCAGGAGCAATGCATCCCAACAAAGAGCAAAAACAGGTAAAACAACCAGGAAGCCTGCATGGATGAACAAGGAGCTCCTGGACTATCTCAAACAGAAAAAGGAAGCCTACAGAGGGTGGAAGCAAGGACAGGTAGGCTGGGACAAATACAGATAAATTGTCTGAGCAGTCAGGGATTAGGTTAGGAAATCTAAAGCCCTGATAGAATTAAATCTTTCCAGGGACATCAAGGACAACAAGAAAAGCTTCTACAGGTATGTAAGTGATAAAAGGAAGACTAGGGAAAATGTGGGCCCTCTATAGACGCAAATGGGAGACCTGGTTACCAAGGGTAGGGAGAAAGCTGAGGTACTCAATGTTTTTGCCTTGGTCTTCACCAGGAAGGGCTCTAGCTACACCACCCAAGTTGCAGAAGGCAAAGGCAGGGACAGGGACAATGAATAACCACGCAGTGTAGGAGAAGACCAGGTTTGAGACCATCTAAGGAACCTAAGGTTGCACAAGTCCATGGGAGCTGATGAGATTAATTCATAGGTCCTGAGGAAACTGGTGGATGAAGTTGCTAGAGTCACTATCAATCATATTTGAGTAGTTGTGGCAGTCTGGTGAAGTTCCTGCTGACTGGAAAAGGGGAAACATAACCCTCATTTTTAAAAAAGGGGAAAAAAGAAGACCCAGGGAACAACAGGCCAGTCAGTCTCACCTTTGTGCCCAGCAAGATCATGGAGCAGATCCTCCTGGAAAATCTTCTAAGGCACATGGAAACTAAAGAGGTGACTGCTGACAGCCAACGTGGCTTCACTATAGAAAAATTGTGTCTGACAAATTTGGTGGTCTCCTGCGATTGGCTTGCAACATTGATGGATAAGAGAAGAGCAACTGCCGTCATTTTCCTGGACTTGTGCAAAATGTTTGACACTGTCCCACATGACATCCTTTTCTCTAAATTGGAGAGACATGGATTTGATGGACGGACGGCTCAGTGGATAAGGAATTGGCTGGATCGTTGCACTCAAAGAGTTGCGGTCAATAGGTTGATGTTCAAGTGGAGACCAGTGATCAGTGTCATGCCTCGGGGATCAGTATTGGAACTGGTGCTGTTTAACATCTCTTTGTCAGTGACATGGACAGTGGGATTGAGTGCACCCTCAGCAAGTTTGCTGACAACATCAAGCTGTGTGGAGCGGTCTACACACTGGAGGGAAGGAATGCCATTCAGAAGGAACTTGACAGGCTTGAGAAGTGGGCCCATATGAACCTCATGAATTTCAACCAGGCCAATTGCAAGGTCCTGCATGTGGGTCAGGGCAATCCCAAGCACAAATACAGGCTAGGCGGAGAGTGGATTGAGAGCAGCCCTGAGCAGAGCGACTTGGGTGTTTTGGTAGATGAGAGGCTCAACATGAGCTGGCAATGTGCACTCGCAGCCCAGAAGGCCAACTCCATCCTGGGCTGCATCAAAAGAAGCATGGCCAGCAGATCAAGGGAGGTGATTCTGTTCCTCTACTCTGCTCTCGTGAGATCCTACCAGGAGTACTACGTCCATGCAGTACTGGAGCCCTATCACAGATGAAAATATTTGACATGGTTATGATTTAGCAGCAATTCAATATTTATTAATGATTTGAGGTAGATCAAGTGATTGAATTTTAGCAAGACTTAACCACTAACCGATTTAAGGATTTAGAAGGTGATTTAACAAAATAATTGTACAATGACTTAATTATAGACTTGAAAATTACAAGATTCACACTAACTTACTATAAGGTATCCTAAATCAATATATATGTATATGAACACATACAAACACACGCCACTCAAGGAGTCACACACACACCACCCGAGTCTTTAACTGCTCAGACCAAGGTCCCTTTGCAGGGGTGGACTCCAGTGAGCTGATGGGTGCCTCTTTTGACTCCTTGCACACACACAGACAAACAGGCAGAAACAGTAAGGTATATGAACACCCATACTCCTAAGAACTAATATGTATATTAGAAACACATAGATAGATAGAGAGGTGGATGAAAGAGAGGCGAACCTATAGTTAAAATTTCCATCTTCTCAAGTTTAGAGTAAATATTCACAATGCATCGACGTTCCTCAATGGGTGATAATTGAGAAGGTTGATTTGCCCTGGCCCTTTATCTTTTTGAGGTGTTGCCTGAGCAGCGTCCCAACTCAGGGGAGGTTCTGGGCACAGCCCACTGCTATCTAGGAGAGCTCAAAGGGTCTCACAAGGGTCACTATTCACAGGGTCTGAGACAATTGACTTTTGGCAGGTACTTTTCCACTCGGTCCCAGCTCAGACAATGGGATATTCTGGTACTTTCCACCAGTTGCGTAAGTCCAGAACTTGCTAGATTTGAAGTTCTGGTATCACCCTCGCCCTCTTTGGGCCACAATCCAGATATTCTCAGGAGTGATCAATTATCAATATTATTTCCAAGCAATAGGGGATGTGGGAAACAGGTGCACTAAGGGATTGCCATAATGTTCTGGTCCATTACTCTTTGCATTCTCTCCAGGTTGATGTTGCATTGCTATGTGGCCCAGATGTAAGGGGAAATTATGCCAAGTACTGAGTGGCCTAAGGGGAGGAGGGGTTGCACCACCACAGGCCCCTAACATAAGAAGGACACGGACCTGTTGGAGAGAGTCCAGAGGAGAGCCACAAAAATGATCGGAGGACTGGAGCGCCTCTCCTATGAGGATGGGTTGAGAGAGTTGGGGTTGTTCAGCCTGGAGAAGAGAAGGCTCAAGGGAGACCTTATAGAAGCCTTCTAGTGCCTAAAGAGGGCCTACAGGAAAAATGGGGAGGTACTCTTTATCAGGGAGTGTAGCGATAAGATGAGGGGTAATGGTTTTAAACTGAAAGCAAGTAGATTTAGATTAGATATTAGGAATGAATTCTTTACTGTGAGGGTGGTGAGGTACTGGACCAAGTTGCCCAGGGAAGTTGTGGATGCCCCGTCACTGGAGGCGTTCAAGGCCAGGTTAGATGGGGTTTTGAGTAACCTGGTCTAGTGGAATTTGTCCCTGCCCATGGCAGGAGGGTTGGAACTAAACGATCTTTAAGGTCCCTTCCAACCCAAACCATTCTATGATTCTATGATATGTGTCAACTACTGCTTGAATCAGCATAGGATTGTCATATAAACCTCTTAGTCATTTGTCTGGTCTGTCAGTCCCATTCAGATATCTGGTACACCCTTGGACAATTACAAAGGTACTAGATGCCACCATCAGGCAACTAAATCAAGCATCTTCATTATAAACACCAAACTATCACTGACTAAATCTAAACCAGGCTCACACTCAAAGTGTTTTTATTTCTTAAACTGAAATCCAAGCAAATGATTTTTTTAAGGAATTAAAAAATATGAGTTTTGAGTTGATTGCAAATGCTTTATTTTAGGTTTAGTTAGTATTTCAGGTACTTTTTTTCCTGGTTTTTGGTTATGGGTGGGGTTTTGTTGTTTGTTTTGTATTGGTTTGGGGGTTTTGTTTTGTTTTTGTTTTGATAAACCTGTTGCTGTTAATTTTATCCAAAATACACTTCCCCCATGCATTTTAACTGAGCCAGTAAACCAAAGTACAATTAGTCTTAAATATGTCTTTTGCAAAATGTATGTTATCAAGCAGTGACAAAGTAGTGAAGTGCAAAAGGAAGGGATATATCTTAGGTTTGCTGATCATTGCACTTCAAACTGCTTCATAACTCTCTTCTAGCTCAGATTTCTTCATTTAAGGGCACCAGTACCTGAGGTTGAAATGCCTACTCTGCCTGGAAGTTAGGCTGATTCAGAGAATTAATTCATAGGCCACGTCAACTCCTAGGCAAAAATGCCAATGACTGTACTAATGATGGAACTTCCAGAGCCTTCAGATATGTTTTAGAAAGAAGGGATAGCTTGTGTACTTACTTAAGTCCATGATGTGGTTTCTTTGCTACGAATTTCAGATTCATGCATGCATCTAACCAGTAACAGTTCTCACTGTTTGTAGAGTATCTTAAAATAAAATGTGCCTGTGAATTCTACTCTTTGTGGCCATCCTTAATAGTTATAATGAAGCTCTTGTAACACTTCTTTGTAACCAGTAATATTGTATAAGCTGTATACATTGTAAATCTTTTGTACTGGTTTTGGTCGGGAGTTAATTTTCTTAACCGAGGCTTGTACAATGCTATGTTTTGGATTTGTTACCAAAAAAGTATTGATAACACACTTATGTTTTACCTGTTGCTGAGCAGTGCTTACACAGCATCAAGAACTTTTCTGCTCCTCACACTGCCCCACCAGCGAGTAGGCTGGCGGTGCGCAAGAAGTTGGGAGGGGACATATCCAGTACAGCTGCCCTCTACTGACCAAAGGGATATCCCATACTATATGACAGCATGCTCAACAACAAAAGCTGGAAGGGGAAGAAGGAGAAAGGGGGATGTTCGGAGTGATGGCATTTATCTTCCCAAGTAACTGTTATGGGTGATGGAGCCCTGCTTTCTTGGGGGTGGCTGAACACCTGCCTGCTGACAGGAAGTGTTGAATAAATTCCTTATTTTGCTTGTCTTGTTCATGCAGCTTTCGCTTTACCAATTAAACTATCTTTATCTCAAGCCATGTGTATTCTCAGTTTTACCCTCCCTGTTCTCTCCTCCATGCCACTCGGAGGGGGAGTGAGCGAGTGGCTGTGTGGTGTTTAGCTACCTGCCAGGGTTAAACCACAACATATTCAGATGTTGAAAACCCTTTGTTCCAGATTTCTAGTCTGATGCTGATGCTGATGCAGTCTATGCTGGGAGAAAAAGACTGCCTTATAGGATCTAAGATATAAATTTGTTTTCACTAATATGAATGAACTCTTCAGTAATTTGGGGACAGACCAAAAGCTGACTGTGTCCCTATCTTTTTGGAGACTCTATTTACCATGTTGTTGTATAAATTTTGCTCTCATATTAGTTCTCAGAATACATATTTACCCATTAAGAATATCTTATTCTGGCAGATGTTGATAAAGGAAAGATTAGAATTATCTGATCACCTTCTACTGCTTTTAATTCAGTGCTCTTATGCCAGTGTTGGACTCTGACTGATGAGGAATATAAATACTAGATGAGGTTCATCTTACTAAAAGGTCTACCATATACCTATGAGCAGGTCTTTAAGCTCCTTTTAAGATCAGTAGAGAGAAAAAAAATATGTTAGGAGTGATTCATCTCCTTCTGAAATAGGATTCTAAAAAAGTCTCATGAACTGTATTTGGAATTTTGACAATGGAAGGAGCCTAAAGTCAATCCTTTTTACAGAGCTACTCAGTTACCTAAATATTGGTATTTAATGGCATTTGAGGTACCCTAGAAGACACTGCTTATACTCCAGCTGCCTTCCCAAAGAAAGACATTAATTTGCCGTAATCTTCGAGGCCCACTTGGATGTTTTAGATCCCTAGGGCATCTCAAATTGTCCAAGATGATTAGGTGTGGGCTATTGAAACAATTACCTAGTTATGTACAAGACATATAGATAGAAATTTTGTTAGTAGAAGCAGTCAGTTTCATCTTGCTTATGTTGTTTGATTAGTAGTGCAGAAAAATGCCATTTGCAAAAAGAACTTTTTTGTAAAATAACTTAGTTTTCCTGACACAGGCTGGAGGACCATTACCACTATGTAAGGGAGGCAAATTAAGAATAGAGTAAACACCTAATTATTTTATCTAGTAATCAGGGGGGATGGGATTCCTTTAATCTATTTTTACTCTCCTTGTTACTATACTCCAGTTTAGATAAGTCATATAGGTAGGGTCAACACTGCTTAATAAAGATGATTCATCATCCTGAAGTGAAGTGGTACTAAATGGTTCACATTTGTTCTGATTATTTTGGAGAAAACTAATTGAAGAAATCAAAAACAGAGCCACAGAGTAATTTACCTCTTCAGTAGTGTGGATGATAGGGGTCCACTGTTCAAGATCATTCCCTGACCTAGGTATGCGCTAAATAACTATATAGAAAATTCAAAGGCTTCTTTAATATTCAGTAAACAAGAAAAGGTAATTTCAAAAAATCATATATCTCAAAATGAATTCCTAAAACATTTTTAATTAATTGTTTTCTGGAGATGTTTGTCTCTATTGGCTGAATGATCACCTCAAACTAGAACCTAACTTGTAGATAGCTACACGTAACTTTAAATTCATTGTCTTCTGAAATGACAAATGAGAAGTTTATTTTTAGCTTAATTTTAATAAGTAGAAATGCTAAAATGCTTTTAACTTTTTCCTTTCCTTTCCTTTCCTTTCCTTTCCTTTCCTTTCCTTTCCTTTCCTTTCCTTTCGGTGGAGTGATGTAAAGTGCAATGCTAATTTTTTATTTATTTGATTTTAGGAAATTAGAGTTTTTGCTAAAAAAGTATAGCCAGAAAAATCAGTACATGACATTATGGCTTGTGATGAAGATGTACAGATAAAAGAAAAGATGAGATATTGAGACAAACGTGAGGAACATTTTGGTTTGCTTTTTTATCCAGAAGGGCTGCAAGTAAAATGGGGTAAGACAGAGGGAAACGTTACCCCTTGGTAGATATTATGGTAGCTGAATTCAGTGCCTTCCTTTGATGGA
Source organism: Burhinus bistriatus (assembly GCA_013397275.1). Classification (NCBI taxonomy): domain Eukaryota; kingdom Metazoa; phylum Chordata; class Aves; order Charadriiformes; family Burhinidae; genus Burhinus; species Burhinus bistriatus. The sequence continues at coordinate 27,487 of VYXH01008581.1, forward strand.
TAACTATTTGTTTTAAAAAAGGAAATATGATATATTTAGTCTATTTCTACTTCAGTAAGTAATTTTCTATGGTAATATATAGCTAGTAAAATAACTAAGGGGGATACCATTTGGCTGAAGACAGGAGATTTTAGTTACCCTGGGGCAGACGTGGAAGGAGGTAGGAGGTTAGAAGAGGGCTACCAGTGAAATACTGACAAATTAATTACTTTTATGTAATAGGCACTTTTTTCTTTTTCTTTGTTTTGTTTCTTTCTTTTTTTTTTTTTCTAAGATAATTTCTAATAAAATTTGGTGATGGCAAAAACTTGTGAGGTATTGTTACTGCATAAAAGCACTTTCCTCTTCTTCCCCCCAACCCCCCCC
>VYXH01008581.1:27889-54480 GCA_013397275.1 Burhinus bistriatus
CCCCCCCCATATCAGATGACCTTGAGGTCCAGAATAATAATTGGGAGATTAAATTCAGTAATACAGAATGCAAACTCATGTGTTTAGTTTGAATTTTCTTTTCCTTACTGTTGCAGGGAAAAACTGCTCACCTCTCATGCTTTATATCAAATCAGGATCATAGTGGTTTATTGATTAGTGACCTAATTAACAGCAATCCATGAACTACACATTCAGAATCAATATAACCAATAAAACAGCTAAACCACATACTAGACACTTACCAAACGTTAGTAAATATCTACAAATTCCACCTATCTGTCAGGGCACAGCAATAGTGGATCTGCTCCCTAGGGGAAGGCAGGTTGGGAGCTGAGCTGAACTCCCCAGGTGGGACAGCAGAACCTCTCCCAGAACCTGCTCTGAGAGCAGGGCAAGCAGAAGGGGCCACCAGGGGCAGGGCATGGACAGAGTTCAGGGAGATATCTTAAGGGAGGCTGGGCAGGGTGAATAAGGCCTGTTAGTGCCCCTCAGGGCCCTGACACTGTTCCTCCATAACTAATCCCCAAAAGATCTAATGCCCCCTACACACATGCGTACACTCACAGCTACAAGCTCACCCTCTTCTACAACTGTGGGTGCTCCCCGGGATGCACATTCCTCCTGCAAGAGATGCACTGCCCCAGCTTTGTGTGCCCCCTGCTGCTCCTGACACACTGCCAATGCACCCACCAGTGAGGAAGTACCCCAGGAAGTGTCCCCGTATCCCAAAGTAGTGTCCCTGCGTACTACCTCCACTTTGTCAGCCCACTGCTGGGTACCGGCCATGCTGCTCAGCCTGGGCAGGGTTTGGGGTGCCACAGGGGCACTGTCAGTGGGGACATAACCCGTGAGACTGCTGATGATGATTAGTCTAAACTTCTTTGCAATATGATGACATCTTTCTTTGAAAAGTCTTCAGGTAATCCCCTCATTGCTGGTTAATTCCACTGATGGCTGTTTTAAACTGCTATTACCTTCTTCATAGTATCACCAGATTTTCGTCAACAAGCCCTTCAGAAAAGTCAGTTTTGGGTATTCAATTCACACATGTTGTCTACTCTTTGTTTCTATCATATCAGTTGTTTTTACTCAAATCACATTACCAAGAGGAGGTTCTGCAGGCTCCCACAGTTTATAGGTAGATATCTAAAGCTGTTGAAAGTTAAGTTTCCTCTATATTGATTGTAGAAACAAGTTTATCACAACTACACTAAACACCTATTGTTGAGTTAGTGTTATCACACTTTCTTTATTGACTACAGAAGGAACAAAGATAAATGGACCACCTAACTTTTAGATAGCTAAAGTGAGACAAAATGTAGACCTTATCAGGGACTATGAAAACTTCTTGTGTGTGTTGGGAGTTCATCTAGAGGAAATAAAAGAGGTAAAGAATAAGCTGATTGTACTATGTGATGAGAAGGAACTGAATTCTGGCTTATGACCTTTTTATTGCTTTCTTCAACTTAAACACAAGAAAGGTGCCTGCATCTATCCCAGACATGACAGCATGCTACCTGAATGGAGCCCGCAATGAACATGAATCCCTTTGTAGTAAAACAGTGAAGCAGCCAAACATGTTGTTAGTGTCAATCAGATTCAAGATCTGCTGTAGGAACTGGAAAGTATCATTGCAGTTGTAGAAAGCCTTGGTGAGAACACATTTTCCATTAACCTGTGCTCAAAACAGCTCATTCAAACAGCAATGAGTAAACAAGAATGTTATTAGAATAGTCACAAGAATGGATATTCTGACCCACTGGAATACTTTAAGAGATCATAGTTTGCTGAAGTTTAAAGAGAGGCTGATAACAGACAAATCTGGATATATTTGTTCTGAAAATTAGATTTCTTCTGAACAAGAAGAACAGGATCAAAAAAATGTTATTAGTTTAAAAATAGAACTTTGTCAGCTCATAAACAGAATCATACAAAATAAGGCTGGAACTGACGAAGAAAATTCACCCAGACCATGCCCAGACACCAGAGTAAGAACAGCGACACTCATCACAGATTTTAACTTATTTTTTAAAACCAACTCAAATTATTAAAATTGTATCAGCTTCTCATTACAGCTTATTGCACTGTTTACTAGTCTTAATTTTATTCTTTTTTTTATCTAATGTATAGCCAAAAAAAATTCTCCGTGACATTAATTGTTGTCTTATTCCTCTTGATAAGGAAAACACTGTTATTGCCTTTTTTTGTGGCAGCCTTCCGTAAAACTCTTGCCATGTTCTGTGACAAGCTTGGTCTTTTCTAAATCAGGAGAAACCTAATTCTTTCTGTCTTCCTTATAGTTAGTTCAGTTTTGTCTATGTTGTTGTTAGGTACCATATAACATAACATCCTGCTGTAGCTTGGGCCTTGAATTTATGACACCAGAGTTATAATCCAGTATGAAATCCTTACGATCAGATACGCATTCTCTTCTCTTTTTCGTATCTACTTGCATTTTTATCACTAGTACCTTATTTGGCCTATTTTTATTTATTTGCTTTTGAAGAAAGTAATTTATGAAAAAAGATCATTTACTCTCACATTTATCTCCAGAGTTTCTGTTCAGTAATAGAAGTTTCAAATCAATATTACCTGATCTGGTAATCAGGGTCGTTCTCTCAGACATCTTAACCAGTAAAGAGCATGAACCACATATTTTGTTTTACCACACAGGTAAGTAACATCTATGGTCTTTAAATTCTAATTTCCTCAAAAGCCTGTGAAAAGAAAGTGGATATTAGATCATTTTCCAAGGGTCACTCTCTAAAGCTGCTTCAGATCATGGAAATTCCACATTTGAGAATCAGCTGCAGAATTTCTTTAACACTACTCTTTCCTTTTAAATTGAGGAAGCCGTGGCTCCAATTTCCAACAAAAGTCAAATTCCCAGTGAAGTTATTATCAAGCTTGTAAGCCTACTAGTCAAAAGCTACATCACTGTGATGATAATTAAGGACAAAGGTTTTCATTTAGAATATAGCTCTTCACATAATTCTATGCTTTTATGTTTCTATGCTACATTGTAAGGTTATTTCTCTTAGAGCTACAAAATCGACTAAAATAAGTTTTCTAGTTTCAAGGATAGAAAACACAAGATTCCTTAACAAAACAATTGTCTTCAAATAATTGCCTATTTACTGGGTTTTTTTCACCACATTTCTCATCTTACTTCTTTTGAGTAGGCATTCGCGACATTCTGAATGAGATTAAAAACAAACAGCAAAATATATATAAAAAAGAAGAATCCAACATAAAGGTAAATATTTCTCTGTGTCTTTTGACTGAAATGTAATATGCTTGTTTTTATTTTATTTTCCACTGTCCACGTTTGTACTGCTATTTAATACTGAGCTGTGTGTTGTTCTACTAGTTACCTCACTAGAGTAGCAACTCGTCATATGCTGAAATGATAGGTTACGGTGGAGTTGCTTTCTGTTTATTTGTTCCAGACACACAGGAGTTACGGGTTAATGTATTCCCATGAGTCTATGGACTACAAAGCAGTGAAGTATAAACAGATTATTGGGGCTTAAAGTTTGCTGCTGGTCTAAATGAAGAACTATTCTTCTGAAGAAAGGAGAAGCAGGAAAGAAACTGATTATGAAAATGCAAAAAACCTCTTCTTGATTATTTGAATATCTTGGAATTGTGTGACATCTTGTAGGGATGAAATTTAGACCACTGTTTTTACTTGAATGATTTCTGAGTGTTAGCCAGAGTAAATCTGAGCAGATCTAGTTTAAAATTTGAATTTTAACAAACATATTGGCAATAAATTCTCAAAGTATCTATTACATGAAAGCTAGAAAGCTATTATTGTTATCAAGTGGTTCAGTTTTCTATAAATATTAAACTATCATATTAAGCCCATGCAAAAAAATCAAATAAACAAACAAAAAGCTTGTGCTAAAGCAAGCTTAAAGATCCCCATAAGGTTAGATTTCAGGCTATTATATTATTGTTGAAGAACAACCATCTTTCTACTGTGAATGGAAAGCAAAAGCCATTTCCAGCAGGATGTCTAAAAGTCCTTTGGTGTAGCTATCTTAATTTCTGCTTGTTTATAATGTTGGTATTTTTCCCAAAAGAGAGAAATAAAAAGCACTATATTTGAGAGAAAGGCAATTAGTATCATACGATCACAAGAAAAGTCAGGCTGGAAGGGACCTCAAGAGGTCTCCAGTCCAACCTCCTGCTCAGAGCAGAGTCAGCTCTGAGGTCAGACGAGGATGCTTAGGGATTTGTCCAGTTGGATCTTTTAAACCTCCAAGGACAGAGCCTACACAACCTCTGTGAGCACCTTGATTGCTTTCATGAGCCTCATTTCCAGTCAGGACCTCTCCTCTTTCAACTAATGCCCTCATCCTGCCATCAGGCACATCTTTGAAGAGTCTGACTGCCTCCTCTCAGTGGCCTGCTCTGTAGTCACTGAGGCACTGCTGTTAGGCTCAATTCAGTCCCTGGGAAAAGCTTTATGTGATTTCCCTTGTGGCATATTTCTGGGTACCTGAAGGAGAAGATGTTGGGAGTAGTCCAAAGGTAAAGACCTAGACAATCTGGTTGTCTTCTGTGGTAAAATAACTAGATCTGTGGAGAAGGGGAGAGCACACAACTAGTGTCGGTGACTTTGACTCCAGCAGCTTCCCATTACTGCATCCTAGTTAGGAAATTACAGCATGGATGGGAGAACAACCAGATGGGTAAAAACCAGGATGAATGAGGGTAGTGGTTAAGGGGCTCAGTTGTTTATAAGTGTGCTCGTATTTGGAGATAACATGTAGCACGTTTACTATATTACATGAAAGAAAACATGGAGAATGATGAAATGCACTGTGGGCCTGCTGCAGCCCCAGTCGGGGCAGGGCAGGGCAGGGCGTCTCTGTCAGGGGCCGGGGCGGTGTTTGTCAGTTAGAGCCAGCTGGAGCTGGTTAAAGGCCGTTGGAGCCAGTTGGAGCTGATTCCTCCTCTCCTGTGCTCACGTGATGGTTGCTGCCCAGTGGGACCTACTGCTGGCTTGGGGAGAGCCTCTGGCTGGCTGGTGGCAATGGTCTAACAGACCTGGGGTGGGGGAACAACAGCCCCTTGTGTCATGGGGTGGAGGGACCTGCTGCCTCCGCCACTGGGCCCCCAGAGGAGCCAACAAGAGGCCGAGGCAGAAGAAATGCTGCCCCAAAGCCTTGAGCGGGGCCCTGGGACAAGGGGGCCACACCCACGATTTCAATGATTATCTTCTGCTTCAACTTAGATCTGTTGGCATAGCAGGACATTAGAAGGAAGGTCACAATGCCAAAGAAAGATAATAAATAATAAATACTCTTGGTTAATGCTTTTTTTTAAAAATTTGTTTTAGCTTCCTTTCCAATGAAGATCCTTTGTACAAATGGGTAACTTAGGCTGTTAGACTGTTAAAGCATTATTTGGTCTAAAAATAAAACTTAGTTCCACATATATATTTTATATTTCTGTCATTGGCCCATGACAGAATCTAACAGGAAGATTTGAATTTTAATTTCTGGATGTTTTCTGAGAGATCAGTGACCTTTGCATTAGAGCTATCAATTGTTCTTTTTTCAGTCTTAATATTTCTACCATGTCATCATTACCTTTAAAAAGCTATTAAAAGCTTGATGTTAACAAGCTGTATTCCATTCCAAAACCAGAAAATCCTAAAACCCCTAACAGATTAAAAAAATTCAGTCTTGAAATCAGAGAAGCAGAAAGAACTTCCCAGATAAATGCTCTCTAAAGTAAAGCTTCTCCAGCTTTTTCTTACATTCCTGAATGGATTCATGTCTTCCTGAATCCACGGTATCTGTATGCCAGTATAAGGAATGCAGAACACAGTTACCTGGATCCTCAGGTAGCCTCATGTACTTGTCTAGTACTTAGCAAACTTTCCTCAGCTGTGGGAAGCACAGGTTCAATCCATTTTGGCTAAGAAAGGTGTAGGATTTACATATTCAAACTCTTCTTTGGCTGCTCTAACCATCAGATTTGTGCAACGTGTGGGTACTAAGAATATCCTTTCATTGTGGCCTTACACTAAGGATCATTTATCTTTTTTCAATTCAAGAGGCTGATTTATCAGTCAATGCAAGAAGTGTAATTTCAGTTGATGAGATGGTCCTCTGGGTCCAGGAGCACATCTTTTGTAAATTAGACACTAAATAAGATACCTAAATTAGATGTACCAGATGATCCACAATTTTTTTCTGGTTTAATTTTATTTTATCTCTTTTATAGTACCCAACTTTATGAAATCTGTTCTCCATGTAATGACTGGGGACAGCTGCTAACATCATACATGCCATATTTATTCAGAATGATAAAGAATAGATGTAATGCACTGTATTCTTGAGAATTTTCAGTTTAAAATTCAAGATATTTAATGAGTAGTTCCCTTACTCATCATTGCATTTAGTTCTCATAACATTAAAGGGATTTGAACCACATTAACAGCCATTCTGTTTGAAACAGTATTCTTGTAAGGACAATCTTATATGCAAAGGTCTTACAGAAGCAGAATATGAGCAACCTGCCGTTATTGAACAACTTATTTCTCCCTGTACGGCAGGTATCAACTAATATTACATTTTAGTAATTCCCAATAGATGTTATTTTCTCTCTACTGCTAGGGGGTAATTTTGCTAAGGAGTGCAAAAGATGTTATTTTATTCTGTAAAAAACCTTTCTAATAGGTAAGCATCACTTAGAATTAACTTATGCAAACTAGCTTTTTATTTGAACTCACCCAAGTCATTGCCTTAAGAAGTTAGTCCAAGATCATTAATTAGGCTAATACTATTCATTTCAGAAAATCAGATTTTTATTCTCTTTTTAAGCTTCATATTCTGATTCATATCGGAGTATTTTGCCATAATTCAAAGAACAAGCTGAATTGATGACATTTACGAATATCATTATCATGAACACATAGCAGCCATGGCCCTTTTCTTCAGTGTAAACTCTGTAATGATCTCATTCCATTATGGAACTCAGTATAAGCTTGACCTGCTGTAAACGCTCAGAGGGAGCATTTTTTAGGTACATTATGATCTCATACTGCAGTAATATTTGAAAAACCTAATAGTTCTAAAAATAACAGACTATTAGACAATTCCTTAAATTATTTACAATGAATAATGCCCACTGATTATTTATATGAAGAACATATGTGATTTCAAAATTATGAGGCAAAAGCCGATCCAGTATGAATACAAAAGAAAATACCGAAACATATAAACAATAGTACAAAATTGGTATTTTAGGTAAGGTCTTGAAACAAAGAATTAGCTGTACAAAGATCTGATTCAGTTGCAGCCCTCTGATCTTAAGATAAAACAGATACTGCTGCAAACCATTTTTGCAGGGAATTAATCTACTGGAAAAGGAACAGAAAGAGGCACATATTGTGTTCCCATTACCACTTCTCAGTGACCTTTTTGTGACAATATGGATATATATAACACTCTTATTGCAAAACTACACTTAAGTGCTTTCAAATGAAAACACATGGTAGCATGTCCATGTAACATGTTCCATCCTTTATCATTATTCTTTTTTGCTTACTGCAGACATTTGCACAACAAAGCACCCACATTCCATATTCTTTAACAATGTCTTTTGAACTAAAAAATGTGATTATTTTTCTATTTTTCCACTTCTACCAACATACAAAAAGTTGATAGGTTATATTTGCTAAAATTTATGAAAAGAGTAATCTAGAAAGTCATACCTTCGTGGAAAATCAACACAACATCCGTCTCTGGAGAACTAAAACTACAGGAATAACTGATATTTAATTTCTACTTGTCTTCTTCCCCTAAAATATTTAATATTGGGAGTTTATGTTTAAAATTAAAGCAGCTAGTGTTGGCTTTCTTTTGCAGGTAAAACATTGAAAATACATTGCTATTATCAACCACCATATTTTATGCTGAAATTCACCTTCACATTACTGCTGAATTCTACTTACTAAAAGCTTGTTGAGCCATTCTTTTTTTTTTTCTTCTTCTTTCTTTCTAATAAACACTGCAATAAGATTTTGCTATGATAATCACAGAAAGTAGTGAACTATTTTGATCTGGATTTATTCCACCTAATTTTAGGCTCATAAATGAGATGCTTATATTACAAATATAGTTTATGCTGAGAGACAGGAAGTTGTAGAGGATAATTCAGATAAATAATAATAATCTTCCCATTTAGTCTATAGTGAGTTTATGGCAACCACAGTCCTAGCTCAAATATCCTATTTTAGTACTAAAAGTTAGATGAAACTGATCCAATCCAGTTTAGCAGACTGCAGGAAAATTAAGATCAATTGCATTCTTTTAAGAATAAGTTCTATTCAGTGAGACTAGGGATGGCAGATTTAGGATGCAAACTATCTTAAATTTTATTCTGACAATATAAATAGCTTTATTTATTATTCCTATTTTCTAATATTGAGAAAAGCTTGTGTCTTTTTGAGAAACTCCAATCCTAGATTAAATAATTGAGAAGTTTTCAACTCTAAAAGCCCCTCTTTTAGGAGGAAGACAAACTTTAACACTTAAATTACATCACTTAAAATATTACAGTGCACCCACACACCCAGGATTTCATAGCATGTTTGCAGGATGTCTTATACAACATTGAAATAATCCTGTACATAAAACAGTTTTCATCTTTTAAAACAACAGGAAAAAATCCTGCTTTAAAACAACAAGGAAAGCAAAAAAAAATTACAGGTATTTATTTAGTAATTTATAATAGCAGATGAAACAAAATTTACTTAGCAAGTGTATATGTTTTGTGAAGGTTACATTCTAAAAGTTGAGCTATCCATTAGCCAGCAGGTAAGTTGGAGAGGTTACATTACTCTATTAGAAACCGTGTACTGGTAGGGAACAGATCCTGCGTAACCTCCCGTGTATTCAAGTGCACTCTGAGCTGAATAAAAGCTTTTCCATTACTTGTGCCGTGCTACAAGGCCTGATGGAATAAGGTCATATTTTCAGTACTAGAGGACATAGATTTATTGTTATTTACATCAGTGTTTCAGAAGCATGTTTAACAGTGCGACATCAATTTCAAATGTTGAGGCATTTTTTGTTGTTTTGTTTTCTGCTTTTTGTGTTTAGTTTTTTTTATGTCTGGCTCTTTCATTTTATATATAAGCACATGTGCAATACATAAAGAAAGACTAGGTGTTGCATTTCCCGCTGGTGCCTGATCTCTAGAAAATGTGGCAACCTACTAGAACTACCTGTTACTGAAGCTGTTCCTTTGGTTCAAGAAGTAGACATTTGTTCTCTGCAACTTAAGACTGCAACTTAGGATTCTCATTGAAAACTGAAGAACAAGAAAAAAGGTCCTTAAGTATTTTCTTGGGTTTAGTCCCTGATTCCAAGAAAGCCTTCAAACAGTGAAGCCTTTCACTTGAAAATACTGCAAGCATCTTTTCGATCTTAGTTGGATCTCAGAGAAACTTAAATAAGATAGGTATCTCAGGTGGAGGGAAGGATAGCTGAAGAGAGAGCATAATTTATTCCTCTTTAATTTACTTCCAAATAATTCAAGACAAAAAGACCCCTTCCCCTCTCCAAAATGAAAGACTGCAGTAAAATGGAAATTGAATTTAAAATCCCAAACAAAATAATGTAAAATCTTGTTAGTCATAGAATCATAGAATAGTTTGGGTTGGAAGGGACCTTTAAAGGTCATCTAGTTCAACCTCTCTTGCAATGAGCAGGCACATCTTCAACTAGATCTGGTTGCTCCGAGCCTCGTTCAACCTGACCTTGAATGTGTCCAGGACCAGGGCATCTACGACCTCTCTGGGAAGCCTTTTCCAGTGTTTCACCACCCTCATTGTAAAAAATTTCTTCCTTATATCTAGTCTAAATCTTCCCTCTTTTAGTTTAAAACCATTAACTCTTGTGCTATCGCAACAGACCTTGCTAAAAAGTTTGTCCCCATCTTTCCAGTATGACCACTTTAAGTACCGAAAGGCCGCAATATGGTCTTCCCAGAACCTTCTCTTTTCCAGGCTGAACAACCCCAACTCTCAGCCTGTCCTCACAGGAGAGGTGTTCCAGCCCTCTGACCATTTTTGTGCCCCTCTTCTGGACCCACTCCATCAGGTCTATGTCTTTCCTGTACTGAGGACCCCAGAGCTGGACGCAGTACTCCAGGTGGGTTCTCACCAGAGCGGAGTAGAGGGGAAGAATCACCTTCCTCAACCTGCTGGCCATACTTCTTTTGATGCAGCCAAGGATATGATTGGCCTTCTGGGCTGTGAGCACACATTGTCAGCTCATGTCCAGCTTTTTATCCACCAACACCCCCAAGTCCTCCTCAGCAGGGCTGCTCTCAATCTCTTCATCCCCCAGCCTGTATTGATAGCAGGAGTTGCCCCCACCCAGGTGCAGGACCCAGCAAAAAAAACCCTGTTTTTCGCTGTGGGGGTTGTCAAACACTGGAACAGGTTGTCCAGGAAGTCTGTAGAATCTGTCCTTGTTGCTGTTCAAAACCCAGCTACACATGGATGTGAGCAACTTGCTCCAGTTGAATCTGCTTTGAGCAGAGGGGTGTATCAAATGATTGCTAGCTTTTCTTAGCAACTTCAGGTTTTTGTTTAAGCTTTATAGAGTTCATTGGGGAAAACAGAAACATAAGTACCTGATTAGAATATAAAATATTAAGAAGATTGCATATTGCAGTAAATTTTAGAAATATTCTTAAACAAAAGTTCTAGCACCCATTTATATACAGCTTTTATTTTGTAATATGTGAGTTTTTGTAAATATTTCTAGACCAGTTTTTATTCCAAGCTTGTTCTAATACTGAAGATTTCCCCATTTTTGAAAAGGCAGCTAGGAATGTAAGAAAATAAGTCAATCTGGAAGCAGAACTTGCTATCACAGATGCTTGTGTGTGGTTAACAGAATCCTCTGCCATCTTTTCCTCTGATTGTTTAATTAACCAACTTACAAGAATATTATGATATTAGTTCTTCTTTACTACTGATAGCTTTATTTATGTTTTTACTGTATACCAGATATTGTGGCAAAGCAATATTTCTCAAAAATATCTATTAGCCTTACTCATTTGTATGGAGCCCTCTTTACATCATTCTGACAATACAAAAGGTTGTCAGCACAGTGGTAGGAGACTGACAGAAAAACAAGGTGTCTCAAAGTTCGCCTGCTGCCACACGTGATAACAAACGCAGAAAAAGGGTCTCCTGTTTCTCACAACTGTGCAATACCAAGTGCTGCCCAAACGACACAGGCAGGAAAAGGATCTCCTGTTTCTCATGACTGTGCAATACCAAGTGGTGCTCAAGTGATAAAGGCAGGAAAAGCCTATACAGCAACCGTGTCAAATGGTGATTTGTTGGGGAAAGGCAACCATAGCGCTGATGGGCCAAACTGCGAGTCGGCAGAGACTATAAACTGGTGCTGTGCCTTACCACAATTGGGACCCTCACCACCGTCACAACTTGAGAATCAAGGATCAATGGGACGCCGTTGACTGCAGAGGACAGTCAGGACACCCCAGGCCTGTGGTGGTGACTATACTCTTGCTGTGCTCCGTAATACTGCTTCTCCTTTCTACCTTTTCTCTACTTCTGCCTTTACTCTATCGCTCATCTCAGTGACTATTGCTGGGAAATAACAATAAAGCCCTAGTGAACAGCATTTGACCTTGTTTGTGTCTTAATCTCATGCCTGGCATTATTGTGAACCCCGCCCTGGATTTGATCAAAATCCTGTATGTCTTCAGCTGCTGAACTCGCAGAGTTCAGTTGTCAAAGAAGTAACAAGTGTATGTTGAGGTGAGTTCCTGCCATATCCTTTACATTTCACTTTCATTTGCTATGAACTAACTTACCTTAGCATAGAGCACCATGGACCAACAAACTGCTGTCATCCAGGCATCATCTCCTCTGAAATGGTATATAACTCTCTGAGCAACTGGCAGAGAGCAATTGAGCATTTAAGTGCCCCAGAGGAAGTACAAGCTGTCTCCACAGGCAGAAGAGTGAAAAGCAGAGATGGGAGAAGTAATTCTTAAGTTCTAGGAACTCTACAAGCTGAGCACCTTAGCTGGTGCTCCTAGAGTGTGAAACTCATAACGTACAAAAGAGAGAAAAAAGGGGAGAAACTGATTCAGTTACTCTTGTGAAAATTACACTATGTGCATCAGAAAGACAATAAAAGAAAGTGCTCAATTAAAAGCTCAAGCCCTGGGGACTGATCTACACCAGAGCTGTTGCCAAGGTCAGAAAGGTCTACCCCCTGTATCACAACCACCTCAACGAGGAAGAAAAAACATGTTACAGTCGCATTGGGTTTGCGTGACACGGGTTTGGTAGCAGGGGGGGCTACAGGGGTGGCTTCTATTAGAAGATGCTAGAAGCTTGCACTGTGTCTGATAGAGCTAATGCCAGATGGCTCCAAGATGGGCTTACCGCTGGCCAAGGCCGAGCCAATCAGCAACGGTGATAGCACCTCTGCGATAACATATTTAAGAAGGGGGGAAAAAGCCCTGCAAAACAGCAGTTGCAGCTGAAGAGAAGAGTGAGAAAATGTGAGAAACAACTCTGCAGACACCAAGGCCAGTGAAGAAGGAGGGGATGAGTTGCTCCAGGCATCAGAGTAGAGATTCTCCTGTGGCCTGTGATGAAGACCATGGTGAGGCAGGCTGTCCCCCTGCAGCCCATAGAGGATCACAGTGGAGTAGATCCACCTGCAGCCCATGGAGGACCCCACACCGGAGTAGGTGGATGCCCGAAGGAGGCTGTGACCCCATGGGAAACCCATGCTGGAGCAGTCTCCTGGCAGGACCTGTGGACCCATGGAGAGAGGAGCTCACGCTGGAGCAGATTTGCTGGCAGGACCTGTGGACCCATGGAGAGAGGAGCTCACGCTGGAGCAGATTTGCTGGCAGGACTTGTGACCCCGTGGGGACCCACACTGCAGCAGTCTGTTCCTGAAGGGCTGCACTCCATGGAAGGGACCCACGCTTGAGCAATTCTTGAACAACAGTAGCCTGTGGGAAGGACCCGTGATGGAGAAGTTCATGGAGGACTGTTTCCTGTGGGAGGGACGCCACGCTGGAGCAGGGGAAGAGTGTGATGAGTCCTTTCCCTGAGGAGGAAGGAGCAGCAGATACGTGTGATGAACTGACTGCAATCCCTATTCCCTGTCCCCCTGTGTCGCTGGTGCTGAAGGAGGTAGAGAAAATCAGGAATAAAGTTGAGTCCAGGAAGAAGCGAGGGGTGGGGGGAAGGTGTTTTATGATTTAGTTTCTATTTCTCATTATCCTCCTCTGATTTGACTGGTAATAAATTAATTTTTACCCAAGTTGAATCTATTTTGCCCGTGATGGTAATTGCTGAGTGATCTCTCTGTCATCAGCTTGACCCATGAACATTTCACCACATTTCCTCTCCCCTGTCCATCTGAGAAGGGGGAGTGATAGAGTGACTGTGGTGGGCAGCTGGCATGCAGCAAGGGTCAACCCACCCAATAGTTGAGGGCGACTTGCTTCTGAAGGGAAGAGAGGGCCAAATAGTCTGGACAGACCCTCTTCTTAGAGAAATCTGCCACCTCCCTGGGGCCTGGGTTAAGGACAACACTGGGAAACTTCCTAGCCAGGTAGCCTGGTATGACCTGTGGACTATTACCCATTATTGCTTTTCCATATGAGTGGCAATGAAGCAACAACAGGTAGTCCAAGGGCAGTCAAAAGAGACTTCAGCACATTGGAAATGTTGGTAAGGGAATCCAGAGCACAGGTAATTTTTTCCTTTATCCTTTCTGTTGTGGGCAGCAATATTAGAAGAAACAGACAGAGTCAGTCTATTAATACATGGTTCCGTGGCTGATGTCACCACCAGAATTTTGGGGGTTTTGAGAACAGGGTGGTCTGCATGGCACCAGATCTGCTGGCGTTGGATGGGATTCACCTTTCTCAAAGAGGGGAGGGGGTCTTTGCTTCTGAGCTAGCTGGGCTGATGTAGTTGCCAAGCCGCTCTCCATGATATTTGAAAAGTCATGGCGGTCAGGTGAAGTCCCCGGTGACTGGAAAAAGGGAAACATTGAACCCATTTTTAAAAAGGGTGGAAAGGAGGGCCCTGTGAACTACCAATCTGTCAGCCTTACCTCTGTGCCTGGAAAGATCACGGAACAGATCCTCCTAGAAGCTATGCTGAGGCACATGGAGGACAGGGAGGTGATTCAAGACAGCCAGCATGGCTTCACAAAGGGTAAATCTTTCCCGAATATCCTAGTGGTCTTCTGTGGTTAAGTGACTACATCAGTGGACAAGGGAAGAGCTACAGATATTGTCTATCTGGACTTCTGTAAGGCCTTTGACACATTCCCCCACAACATTTTCCTCTTTAAATGGGAGAGATACGGATTTGCTGGGTGGACTGTTTAGTGGATGAGGAATTGGTCGGATGGTCACACCCGGAGGGTAGTTATCAATGACTCAATGTCCAGATGGAGACCAGTGACAAGTGATGTCCCTCAGGGCTCTGTGTTGGGACCAGCACTGTTTAATATCTTCAACAGCATAGTGGGATCAAGTGCACCCTCTGCAGGTTTGTAGACAACACCAATCTGAGAGGTGCGGTTGACATGCCCGAGGGATGGGATGCCATCCAGAGGGACCTGGACAAGCTCAAAAAGTGGGTTCATGTGAACGTCATGAGGTGCAATAAGACTAAGTGCAAGGTCCTGCACCTGGAGTGGGACAGCCACCAGCATGTGGCTGGCGGATGAAAGGATTGAAAGCAGTCCTGTGGAGAAGGACTTGGGGGTACTGGTGGATGAAAAACTGGACATGAGCTGGCAATGTGCGCTTGCAGTCCAGCAAGACAACCATATCCTGGGCTGAATCAAAAGAATCATGGTGAGGAGGTCAAGCGAGGTGATTCTGCCCCATTATTTCACTCTGGTGAGGCCCCACCTGGAGTACTGTGTCCAGCTCTGGAGTCCTCAGTGAAAGAAAAACACGGACTTGTTGGAGCAGGTCCAAAGGAGATGATGATCCAAATGATTAGATGGCTGGAACACCTCTCCTCTGAGGACAGGCTGAGAGAGTTGGGCTTATTCAGCTTGGAGAAGGCTCTGGGGATACCTTATTTCGGCCTTTCAAGGGGTAATGTTTTTAAACTGAAAGAGGGTAAATTTAGGTTGGACATAAGGAAGAAATTTTTTACGATGAACACGATGAAACACTGGTGAAACACTGAAGCTCAGAGAAGCTGTGGATACGGCATCCGTAGTATGGTTGAAGGTCGGGTTGGACAGGGCTCTGAGCAACCTGATCTAGTTGAAGATGTCCCTGCTCATTGCAGGAGGGTTGGACTAGGTGATCTTTAAAGGTCCCTTCCAATGCAAACCATTCTGTTATTTTATGATTATATGATTTTATGATTTCTGTAATTAAATGAATTGGGACAAGCAAAAGAATGTGATTGGCTTCTAAGATTTTTATCTCCTATGTACTTACAACATCATAAATATATGAAAGCACACAAAGATAACTGTATATGGTCTTTCTTGATCTGTCTTTCTATTCTTTTCTTGGTTTATCTCTCATTTTTTTCTGTTATTTAGTAAAAATCAACTTTAAGTTTGTTTATTTAAGAAACTTTCTGGTTGTATTTAATATTCACATTACCATTGTTTACAGGTCAGTTCTGCACAATACAGATGATATAATCTCACTAGTGTTTCTTTTTTTTCAACAGTTGTCTACACTACAAACTTTCGTGACGATGCTTTCTTTCAACAAATGGTATTTGGGTATTTTTTCCATTTTCTTTTCTACGTTAACAAGCTTTAGATTTTTCTGCAAATCCTTTCTCTGTTATATGCTTTTAGTTTTTTTCTGTTTTAGACTTTTAATGGTGTTCATTACCATGATATCCGAGCGCTTGGTAAACTCACATGGATTTACCCTCACATCATGTGTGACTGGAAGGGTTGAATAGTTCCATTCTACAGATGCAGACTGGGACTGTATTGCAGATGTCTCCAAAGGGCTCGTTGTTCAGATTTCATCAGGATTAATGCTTTTAGAGACACCTGAATAAAACAGTTAATTTTATCACTTTTCAGAAAAGGTGTGCACACAGTAAGAAATACGCTAAAGGCTTCCATCACATTTTGGTTTGAAGACTCTGGAATTACAACTTGCAGAACAGTGCTGCAGGAAGAATAAATGGCTCTTTGCAGTGTCTTTCATGTACGTAGCTAAAAACTGGCAGGAGTCCACATGCTGTTTCGTTGTTAGATCTAGTCAACCTGGAAAAAGGAAAAACAACAATGACAACAAAAAGAGAACGTGCCTTGAAAAATAGCCTCTCTCTGCAGCAAACATTGGCCACAAATCAGAGCTGATTAACAAAGCTAGGAATCTTTTCATTGCCTTCCTTGCAAGACATTGAATAACAGCTGGGCTATTGTACAGCCTGGCATCTATGGCAGCTCCATCAATTCAACCAGTGATCCCCAACAAGGAAAATGGCTATTGGATAGTAATGACACATCCATGACCATTCTTTCTCCTCCTTGTTTCTGTGTGTCCTGGTTTGAGGTAAAATGGGACCAATTTTGTTCAGTAACTTTACTTTATAGCTAGGCCTCTTCTAACTGCTGAAATTAACGGCATGTTGTGCAGAAAACTGTTCACTCTCAGAGTGATAAGACCCATGTTTACAGTTGATGCCAAGGAACGGTGTGCAGAGAGGCTCTTGCTTATACTTATTGCTATAACAACCAAGGCCAGCCAACTTTGTTACTTGCCCCNACCTCTAAAAATTTGTAGCTGCCATGAAAACATGATACACACTCTACAAGATCTATATGTATCTTTCTTTTTATTTTTTTCATTCTTTAAAGTTTGTGATCAGGTATTGAGAAGATAAAAAGCCAAAATATTTCCTCTAAAAATATTTAGAGGAGATATTTTTAATAGCTTTGATAAAAGCACTGAAATTCAAGTATTCAGTGGAAAGTGTGAGTATATAAATGAAGTATTCACTAGTAATTTGTCTAGCAAGTTGACAAACTGTTTTTATTCATATGTATTCAGATGATCTCATACCAGAGCTGACCCTTTATAAGGCCTGTCTGTCCTATGGACCTTTCTCTCTTTCTCTTGCTTTCCCCAGAACAGTTCTGTTTTACTGCAACTTCTATATGGCCACAGTGAAAGAAAGAAGAAACCTATAAAACATAGGAGGACTTTTTGGAAGCATATGAAAGTTAACACACTAGTAAAAACCAATGAGTTAGTTCAAGAATACAGAAATGGGATATTCCAGCATAATAACCTACATAGTTTGAAGAGAAAAACTTCCTTCTCTGAAAGAAACAGATAAAAAAATTTGGCTGATGGTTTTCTGGTATACTTTTCATTGTTTCAACATATGACTCAGACACAGACCTGTAAATTCTTATGTTATTTTTGCATTAGAAATTAAAATATATGAAAATCTAATCAAAGCAATGTTTTTACTTTATTCAGCCTTTTCCCTCAAAAATACAAGTCATATACAAATATTATCAGCCTTTTCATTGAGTTCATTTTTTTTCCCTTGTACAAGTCAAATTTCTGAAGTATTTTCATATTTTATCTTTGGCCTTGATAAAATTACATTGCACAGGGAAGGCTGTCCCAACATCATAGTCCTGGAACAAATGTAGATCATATATGCAGAATTAGATTTACTCATGCATTCATGCAAAAGTATCTGTGTGAATTTATACTTACATATTTGTAATGATGTGAAGCAGAGTTATTTTTAAAGAACAAACAAATATTTATTTAAGTGAAAAATGAATTCTGGTGCAGAATCAGAAGTCTTTCAATTTATTTATTTTCTATAAACAAGAAAGTTGTAAAGGCTTATTTGCACGAGCAATTACAGTAAAACCCATATTTCAATGCTTATATATATGCTTAATTAAATCTAACTATCTTTTTATATTTTTATCTTGCTATGTATTTGTGAGACACTCAAATGTATGACACTATTTTGTTCTTTGATTATAAGAACCAAATCTAATAAACAGTGATTATTGTTTCCACAGCAGCCAAATAAGCAGTTTGAAGAGCTGATACATTAGAAGATACGTAGCCACCTGTAATATGCATACATTATGCACTCTACAGACTAAAAACTCTGTAGAATAAATAATTCCTAGTAGTTTGAAAATCTTATTTTATTTTATTTTTTTTTTTTAAATACTGGGAGATTTGAGGATTTTGTAATTTAGTCATGGGGAATTCACTAAATGTCTTTCTAAGCTCCTGAAATCTCCTATGATAATAATCTACTCTAATAGTTTTATATATATATACAAACAAATAATTTCCTTAGCTGTATAACACTCTAGGACCTTAAGAAGATCTTGTTACTCCAGACCAATATCTTATCTTAGAAAACCTTAGAAGGATTTGTAAGTTTTCACAAAATTTAATCAGACAGTTGTTATTGATCTTTTATTTTCAAATGTGTATTCTTGAAATAGAGATATTTCATTAAAAAGATGTGATTTTCCTTTTATTTGTAATATTCATAGCATGGTAGTTGCAAACTTCACACTAAATTCTAGCACTATATGCATATTTATATATGTGAGTATAGATGTATAGAATTAACAACATTTTATGCATTTACAGAATCACAGAAACACAGAATCACAAATAGTTGAGACTGGAAGGAACATCTGGAGATCACCTAGCCTAATCCCCTCCTGCCCCGGTCACAGCAGTGTTAGACGTTGCTCAGGACCTCGCTCGATGGATTTTGCATATCTCCAGGAATGACGACTCCACAACCTCTTTGGCCAATCTGTTCCTGGTTCCAGTCACCCTTAGGGTAATTTTTTTTCCTTTTTTTCTGGTGCTTAAGTGGAATTTTCTGTTTTTCAATTTGTGGACATCCCCTCTTTTCCTTTCCCTGGGCACCATTGAGCTTTATCTGCTTTACTCATCCCAATCAAGTATTGACACATGTTGATATCCTTCCTCTGAGCCCTCTCTTTCCCAGACTAAACAATCCCAGTTCTCTTAGCCTCTCCTTATATGTCAGGTGCTCCAGCATCTTACACATGTTTGTGGTCTTTCTCTAGACTCACTAAAGTACGCCCATGTCTCTCAGGGCCCTGAACTCAAGTACTCAAGACCACAGTATTCAAGCTGTGGTCTCACCAGTGCTGAGTAGAGGGTTGATCTCCTAGCGTGTACTGGTGCATGATGGGTGTACTGGTGTTATTCCTTCCCAGGTGCAGGACTTTGTACTTACGTTTACTGAACTTTATGAGGTTCTTCTTTGCCCATTCTCCAACCTGTCAAGTTCCCTCTGAACGGTATCACAACTATCCAGTGTATGAACAACTCGTCCCAGTTTCGTATAATCTGCAAACTTTCTGAGGGCTTGTCCCATTGATGCTGTCCTATCAGTCAGGTCATTAATGAAGGTACCAAACAGTATTGGCCCCAATGTCGATCCCTGGCATACATTGATAGTTACTGGTTTCCAAGTGAACTCAGTGCCACTAATCACAAGCTTCTGAATATGTTAGTTCAGCCATTTGCCAGTCCATCTCTCAGTCCGTTTATCTAGATCGTATTTCCTCTGTTTGACTCAGGATTTTATGGAAGAGAGGGTTGAAAACCTTATTAAAGCTAATGTCAAAGTTGGGAGCAGCATCCAGTGCTCTCCCCTCATGTACTGTTAGCTAGAGTACAAGGCTATACATAAATCCATGCTGACTATTTCTGATGATCTTCATATCCTTTATGTTTGGAAACAGCTTCCAGGATTATTTGCTCTGTCAGGTTTCCAGGGCTTAAGATGAGGCTGACCAAGCTGAGGAACCTCGCTTGCTACTTGCTCTTCTTGAAAACAGAAGGGATTTTTGCTTTCTTCCAGTCTTCAGGAACCTCCCCTGATCATTATGACCTTTCAAAGATAAATGAGAGTGGCCTTGCAGTGATGTCAGCCAACTCCCTCAGCTCTCATGGGTGTATCCTGTCAGACTCAGTGAATCTGTGTACGCCCAGCTTGTTTAAATGTTCCCTAAACTGATACTTCTCCACCAAGGCCAGATCCATTGCTTCACATTTTTTTTTACTCGTCTCAAATACTTTCAGATTCCTGAAAGCAAATCTTACCAATAAAGACTGAGGCAAAGAAAGCAATGGGTACCTCAGGCTTCTCGGAGTCCTACATCATCAAATGCCCTTTCGCATTCACTAGTGGACTGTCATGGTTTAACCCCAGCTGGCAACTAAGCACCACACAGCCACTTGCTCACTCCCCCCTGGTGTGATGGGGGAGAGAATTGGAAGGGTAAAAGTGAGAAAACTCACGGGTCGAGATAAAGATGGTTTTATAAGGAAAGCAAAAGCCGCACATACAAGCAAAGCAAAATAAGGAATTCATTCACTACTTCCCATCAGCAAGCAGGTGTTCAGACATCCCCAGGAAAGCAGAACTCCATAACACCTGACAGTTACTTGAGAAGACAAATGCCATAACTGAACATCCTCTTTTCCTCTTTCTTCTCCCAGGTTTATTGCTGACCATAACATCATATGGTATGGAATATCCCTTTGATCAGCTGGGGTCAGCTGTCCCAGCTGTGTCCCTTTCCAGCTTTTTGTGCACCCCCAGCCTACTCGCTGGTGGGGTGGTGTGAGAAGCAGAAAAGGTCTTGACGCTGTGTAAGCACTGCTCAGCAATAACAAAAACATCCTTGTATTCAACACTGCTTTCAGCACAAATCCAAAACATAGCCCCATACTAGCTACTATGAAGAAAATTAACTCTATCTCAGCCAAAACCAGCTCATGGATTTCTGTTTCCTTAGGCTTTCTTTTGCTGCTGCTATGCTTCTAGAAGCCCATCACATTGCCCTTCATGTCGCTCGCCAGATGTAATTCCAGACTGGCTTTAGCTTTCCTAAGCCCTATCCTTAAATGCTTGGCAAATATCTCTATAGTCCTCCTGGGTCACCTGATCCTTCTTCCGTCTCCTGTACACTTCCTTTTAGCATTGAGGGCTTATCAGGAGTATTGGAGGTTTATCAGGAACATGTTTTTCAGTCATGCAGGCCTCCTGACAGTGGTGCTTGACTTTCAGCTCATTGGCATGGACGATTTCTGAACTTGTAAAAGCTAATATTTGAAAATGAACAAGCTCTTTTGGGCGCCCTTCTTTAAAGGACCATCTTCTACGAGATTTTTCTGAGCAGGCCTTTGAACAGGCTGAAGTCTGCTCTCTCAAATCCAAGTCTGTAACCCTGATGATTCTGAACTCCACCATCTTCCTCATGGTCACTGTTGCTAAGGTTGTCCCCACTCTTCACATTCCTAACCAGTTCTTCCTCACCTGTACATCTGAACATCTCTCCTTGCTGGCTTCTTGATCACCTGCATCAGGAGGTTGCAATTAATGCACTCCAGAAATCCCCTGGATTGTTTGTGCCCTGCTGCATTGTCCTTCCAACAGATATAGGGGTGGGCCAAGTCCACCATGATGACCAGATCCTGCAAATGTGATGTTTCTTCTAGTTGTCATCTACTTCTTCCTAATGAGGCAGTCTGTAGCAGACACCCATGACAACATTACCCGGGTTGGTTTGTCTTTTAATCCTGACCCATAAACTCTCACTTGGCTCATCATCCATTCCAAGAAAGAGCTCCATACATTCCTGCTGCTCTCTCATATAAAGAATTCCCTCATTTTCCTGAGCCAGTATCCATCTACAACAGCTCTCCAGTCATCTGAGATATACGACCATGTCTCTGTCATCCTAGTGAGATCATAGCCCTGCACACAAACTTCTAATTCCCCCTAGTTCTTTCCCTATGCTGCACTCATTAGTGTACAGGTACTTCAGAGTGGAAGCCTGTTGTGTTGATTTCCTAGCAAAAGTATGAGAATTTCCCCAATAATGTTGTTCTGTAAGTACTTCCTTACTTCAGTTCTTTTATGCTTGAGGTGGTTCCACCTCAGCTTTGTTTTGTTGATTACAAGATATTTTTTGTCGATATCGTAATTCCCCTTTTTGCTTGTGAACCCCATCCACTACTTCCACATTTGATTGTGGTTCATTGCCTCCCACACATGTTGTTCCTACTTCAAAGTTCATACCAGTTTGGCAACTCTGTTGGCAAAGATGCTTTTGCCTCATTTTCAGATGGATCCTAGCAGTTCTCAGTCCTCAAATAAGGTCGCGTGGTCATAAGAACCAAATTCCTGTTGTCAAAATCAGCTGGACAGTTATGTGATGACCCACAGGATCCTTCCACTAATTCTCAAGTTCTTTTCCCTCAGTGGCAGGCTTGAGGAGAAAACCACCTAGACCCCTGTGTCCTTTACCATTGCTTTCAGAACCCTGTAGTCATGTTTGATCTGCTCCTGGCTGTGTGTGTCAATGGTCACAGAATCACAGAATCATAGCAGTTGGAAGGGACCTCTGTAGGTCATCTAGTACAACCGTCCTGCCAGAGCAATTTCACCTACAGCGGATTGCACAGGACGGCGTCTCGGCGGGTTTTGAATGTCGCCAGGGTCAGAGACTCCACCACCTCTCTGGGCAGCCTCTTCCAGTGCTCTACCACCCTCAAAGTCAAAAAGTTCCTCCTCATGTTTAGAGGGAACTTCCTATGGTCAAGTTTGTGCCCATTAGCACTTGTCCTATCCCTGGGCACCACTGCAAAAGGACTGGTCCCATCCTCCTGACACCTTCCCTTTAAGTATTTGTAAGCATTGATGAGATCCCTCCTCAGTCTTCTCTTCTCCAGACTAAAAAGACCCAAGTCCCTCAGCCTTTCCTCATAAGAAAGGTGTTCCAGCCCCCTAATCATCTTTGTAGCCTTCTGCTGTACCCTCTCTAGCAGTTCCCTGCCCTTCTTCAACCAGGGAGCCCAGAACTGGACACAGGACTCCAGGTGCGGCCTCACCAGGGCAGAGCAGAGGGGGAGGATAACCTCCCGTGACCTGTTTGGCACACTCTTCTTCATGCACCCCAGGATACCATTGGCCTGCTTGGCCATAAGGGCACATTGCTGCCTCATAGTCATCCTGTCCTCCACCAGGACTCCCAGGTCCTTCTCTGCGGATATGCTTTCCAGCAGGTCAGCCCCTAACCTGTACTGATGCATGGGGTTATTATTCCCCAGGTGTAGGACCCTACACTTGCCTTTGTTGAACTTCATGAGGTTTCTCTCTGCCCAACTCTCAAGCCTGTCCAGGTCACACTGAATGGCAGTACAATCTTCCGATGTGTCAGCCACTCCTCCCGGTTTTGAGTCATCAGCAAACTTGCTGATGGTACACTCTATCCCTTAATCCAGGTCATTGATGAATATGTTGAACAGGACTGGACCCAGAACTGACCCCTGGGGAACACCACTTCTCACAAACCTCCAACTAGACTCTCTGCCACTAATCACAACCCTCTGAGCTCTATCTACCAGCCTGTTTTCAATCCACCCCACTGTCCATTCACCCAACCCACACTTCCTAAGCTTGCCTATGAGGATGCTGTGGGAGACAGTGTCAAAAAACCTTGCTGAAGTCAAGGTAGACAACATCCACTGCCCTTCCCTCCTCTATTCGTCCAGTCATGCCATTGTAGAAGGCTATCAGATTAGTCAGACATGGTTTCCCCTTGGTGAATCCATGTTGGCTACTTCTGATAACCTTTTCCTCCAGATGTGGATTCCACATTCAGATGTGATGTCCACATTACAGTCAGTATAGCTGGTTGCATGCTTAACTTTGGTGAAACACATAGTTAAGAGTCTTTACCCATCCACTGCAGCACTCCAGTCTGTGTCAATTCATTTCCTATGTTGTATAAGTTTGCATACTAGCACCTGAGATGGATCCCTAGTTGTACTGCTAGGAGAGTGCAAAAGTCTTCCCTATTATGTTGTCCCCTGAATGCTTCTTCATACCCCCCCTCGCCTTGACTTCTCTGCAGATTATGGCAACTCTTCTCTGTTGCACACAGCTTACTGCTCTCCTTAGTAGGTTAGCAAGCCTATTTTTAAAGATATTCGTGCTCCTTTTCATGAGGTGGTCCCTGTCTCTGCTCAGTAGTTTCTTAAAGAAGGTTGAGCAATTGTAAAGGTCAAAGCCCTGCCTGCAATTACAGCCACAGAGCCAGGTGCTGACCTGCTGATGCATGCGCTCCTACCTGAACCTTTTCTGTTCACTAGAAGGATTCAGGAGACCAACACCTTGGTTCCCAGGTCCTTCACAATGACAGAGCTCTGTTGTCACTTGCAACATGCTTAGGGTCTCCCCAGCAGTATCATCAGTGCCTGTGTGGATGAAAAATAAGGGGTAATAGTCTAAAGCTGTACAAATTGTGGCAATCTCTCCACAATACCTCAGATCAAAGTCTCCAGCAAGCAACAGATTTCCCAAGACACCAGGTCAGGTCAGCAAATGGGTAAGACTGTCCCCTGAGAATGGGAATCACCATCTGCTTCCCTCTCTTAATATGTCATTGTCGTGGTTCGGGCCAGATTGGCCCAATCCAGTGGAACGACAGATGCTCGCTCCCTCTTGCTCTGCTCCCGAAGGGAGGCAAGAGAGAGAGAGAAAGAGAGACTTAAGAGTTTAGAAGGAACTAAACTACTTTAATGAAATATTAATAATAAAATAATAAAAATAAAATAATGAAATATATACAAAACTGTATCAAGCTCCCAGGATGACAATCACGTCACCAGCAGGCACTGGGGAAGTCCCAGACTGGACTCAGTGACGGACGGGAACTGGATTCCGGATCTGGATTCAGGATCGGGATCAAAGGCAGATGCAGAGACAGAGTCCTCCTCGGACGTCGGCCATTGAAGAAAGAGAGCTGACCCTTTGATCCCTCAGCTTTTATACTGAGCATGAGGCAGATGGGATGGAATACCCTGTTGGTCAGTTTTGGGTCACCTGTCCTGTCTGCTCCTCCCTGCAGGTGTGACCCCTCTACGCTTTTCCGCTTCCGACCCTCCAACGGGGCAAGTAACAAAGTTGGCTGGCCTTGGTTGTTATAGCAATAAGTATAAGCAAGAGCCTCTCTGCACACCGTTCCTTGGCATCAACTGTAAACATGGGTCTTATCACTCTGAGAGTGAACAGTTTTCTGCACAACATGCTGTTAATTTCAGCAGTTAGAAGAGGCCTAGCTAAAAAGTAAAGTTACTGAATAAAATTAGTCCTGTTTTACCTCAAACCAGGACAGTCATACTTGATTGAGGCTCAGGTCAGTGTGATGATGGTTCTGACTGGTCTTGCCTGACCTGATGCCAGGACACTATATCCCTTTGGTAACTGTAGTTCTGGAGACAAAGAAGGAACCTTTCCTCTCTTTCCAGAAGCCACAAGTTTCCAGCATAACCCACCTTAGGAGCCTCCATGCACTTTTCTTCTGAGCATAGCCCCTCACTGTCTTCCTTCCCTGTACCATATGGTTCAGGCTCTTGCCTCTGCAGCATCTCTGGGTAGATCCCATTAGCCACCTGTTCTCCCTCCTTGGGGCTATGCTGCTTGTCCACCTCCTCCCACAGCTCCTACTTCTGGTGAGTATGTGCTTGTTTGGACCATGGTTCACCTCCTACAGGCAAGGCCACCCTAGGCCCAGCACCAGGCATAGGCACTTGCCCTCCCTCCAGTCCAAGGCCTGCACAATGTCATCACCTCTCGAGAGCTCTAACAGGATCCTTAGCTTCAGATGCCGGGGACATCACCAGCCAGTAATAGGGGAACAAGGTTTTTTTTTTATTCGAAGTCATGTTATGGGCAAAAGAGAATGCACGGTATTTATGGAAGCAGGGTTTATTGTTAGTCCAATTAATGTTTTCACAGTCTAATCAAACATACAATCAACAGCTATTACTAGTCCAGTTACAAGGACAGTAACAGTCGTATACAAATCAATACAGAAAAGCCTCATTAATAACACATTTAAAATTTTTCTGCAATTTCCCCTTCCCAGTTGAAGTCCCCCACTAGGACAAGGGCTAGGGATTGTAAGACTTCCATCAGCCGCTTGTAGAATGCTTCATCTATTGCTTCATCCTGATTGGGTGATCTATAACAGACTCTCAACAGGATATCTGCCTTGTTAGCCTTCCCCCTCATCCTTACCCATAAGCACTCGACCTCGCCTTCACAGTCATTGAGCTCTATACAATCAAAACACTCCCTCACATATAGAGCCACCCCACCACCTCTCCTTCCCTGCCTATCTGAAGAGCTTATAGCCATCCATTGCAGCATTCCAGTCATAAGAGTCATCCCACCATGTTTCTGTGATGGCGACTATATCATAACTATCCGGCTTCACAATGGCTTCCAGGTCCTCCTGTTTGCTGCTCATGCTGCGTGCATTGGTGTAGATGCACTTGAGCTGGGCTCTCGATTTCTCCCCCAATGTTGGCATGCTGCCCCTAGGCTCATCTCTAATGGGCTTGATTGTATCCCCTTCCCCCTTGGTACCTAGTTTAAAGCCCTCTCAATGAGCCCTGCCATCTCATGA
>VYXH01008581.1:55048-65855 GCA_013397275.1 Burhinus bistriatus
TTTGCCTCTCGAGCCAGGCGGAGGACCAGTTACCACCAGTTGAACTTACCTCGCTGAGTGCCGACTGAGTTCCTCGGTGCGTGGCGACCAGTCGCCATGCTCCAGAAGCACGTGTAGAACTGCCGCGGGTGGTGCTGGCTCTGCCCCTGCCACGTCAGCAGCCCTCCCCCAAGCTGCCAGTGCCGGCACGAGCTAGCCACTTCTCCGGGCTTCAAGAGCCCCAAAAAAGAGCTCCTTGCTGGCCCTTTTTGCCTTGATCCCCTTCCCTAATGCAGACTTACCTGCACTGGAGCTGGTCTCCTCGGCGAGAGGATGGGGAATAGCACCAAGTACTGAGTGGCCGGAGGGGGCGGGTTGCAGGACCACACCTTCCACTTGACACAAAAAGCTTTCCTCCCCCACCCCTGAGGTCTGTCATGCCATTGTCCCTGGCATGCTGATCCTGCTCCCAGAGGAGTGGCAGTCATGTGAGGATGGCAGTTCCACCCAGCTGCTTCCAACTGGCTCCAATCAGCTCCAACCAGCCAAGGCTGCCTGGTCCCCCTGAGAGAGACCTGCCCTGCCCCTGTTGGGGCTGCAACCCCAGAGGGAGAGGGGGGTAGCAAAAGCATATGTTACTTCCAAGGAAAAGATGGCATCAATTAAAAAAACCCTTGTAAAATTGAACCACTTTTAATTTGTGTTCCTGAAGAATATCTAAATGTATATTATGAAATTGCAGGTGCCTTACTTTAGTTTATTTAGAGCCTAAGCTGGTTACAAAGATGAAAGGGTCTGAGAATTGTTAAATAAATACTCTGCTTTTTTGTTATTCTTTTAGTAAACATACACTTTTTTATCATGACCAATACTTTTTCCCTTATTTCAACATACTCTTGTCCTTTAGAGAAGAATTGGTTATTGAGCTGTAGTTGCACCTGAAGAGTCCTAAGATGATTCATGCAATTTTGTGACTCAGACATAATTGTACTTTTCCATATACAGTTTTCCATATACAGCTCTTTCGGGGAAGAGGTTGGCCTCTTGTCAATTGCCATCAATCAAGAAGGTGATAGCAAAAGTTATGTTAAAATATAAATGTCAGCATCTTCTACAAAAAAATATCTCAAGGATTTTGTGATTCACTCAGTGATCCAGTTTTTCTTGCTGACTCTTAATGCCCCTTCCATAATGCTCTGCTTTTTAAATATGTCTCTGCATTCACTGTAGGTGGCATAAAAAAACCCCGAAATCCAAGAGTCCTAAAATACTATAACAATCAGGCTTTTCTGAAAAGAGGAGTCCATTATATGAGGATATTTCTCTACAGAAACAGCTTTCATACCAATAACAATTTGAGCTTTGCAGCTTCTTCTCTCTGCGAATAACACTGTGCTTACCAGCCTCTTACACCAGAGCTAAGGAGCAGAACTGTGTGAAACATTCATTTCACACCTTGAACTTGTTAAAACAGAGCATGATTTTGAGGTACATTGTGTTCTGCAAATTCTTACAACGAAAAGAAAAAATCATATAAGCAGTAATTTTATCATCCCAGATGAATGCTCTGGTCTCTCTGGTATCAAGGCACATGGTTTACCACCAAATCCAGTAGTATTTTCTGGATTTGGACACATATAACAACTGGCTCTTGATTTCAGACTGTGGTGAAAAAAAACCCCACTATCTGATCTTTCCATTTCTGAAGAAAGGAAACCAGGTCAGGTAATAACAGTAGTGTAGTTTAAAAATATGAGTTATTGGGAAAACCTGGAGTTGAGTGCAATTTGTCTCAGTAGGTAATCACCCAGTGTGATATTGGACCTCATCAAATCAAAAATATAATAGGACAATTGTATTGACTTAAAATCCATATGTAGAGTAAGTACCCTTTCATGATGATACAGGAAAGTCTACATTTATTAATGGTAGGATTGATTTTACCTAACCATAGACATCTAAGAACTGAGCAGCTATTCTAAGCTGATCAGCCAGGTTCCCTGTCTTGACAGAGAAATTGGCACAGATGCCTGCAGTGGTGGTTCAACTGATTAAACTAAGCAAGCAAGCTGACTTTCAGAGCTGACTACTTCTGTTCTACGGCTGTAAAAGCACAATGAGGAATTAGTTCTGGCTATCTGATTGGCTTTTAGTTAACTAATGTTGGTGAAATTGGTCCCACCTTCTTTTACTGTAGTTGAATGCAAAATATGGTTCAGAACCTAGAAGTTCTTTGTATGTGAGGTATCAGTCAAACTGATAGGATTTAGGGTTTTCACATCTACCTATGCCTCTACTAACAGTTGTTGTTCAGTTGAACAGGCATAAGGTCAAGACTTAAAAACTTATGAGCAATTTGTTAACCTCAGTGAGCTTAAAAAATCAGAATGGAGAAAAAAATGAAGAGAGGAAATGGTATTTGCCATTATTATTACATTATAGAAGAGGACAATTATTAGTCACACGATGAGCTACGAGAGTTCTGATGTGCAAGCCAAAAACAGATGTGACATGTTTTTTCACATGCTTGTAACATTCAGTTCTCTGAATTAATATTTACCCATGAAGAATTACATAGAGTTAATCTCCATGTCGCAGGATGATTTACTGAAAAATTTAACTCAGTAATATTTTTCATCAGTACCTCCCTTAGGAGTTCTGTGTATCTGTTGATGCCCATAGAGGTTTACATTTCAAAATAAACCCAAAAAAAAGAAGTTTGAGATGGGCAGTGAGAATTAATATTTTTACTTATAAAACATTCCAAGCCATGTTCTTCCAAAAAACTCTTTTTTCATTTTCAATAATAAGAAATGTTAAATCTTAGCTAAAAAGAGACAAGAGGGATTAATATTATGTTCCCTTCTCCACTTAAATAAAATGTAATTAATACATTGGTTTTGACTGTGTTTATCTTATTTCTTGAAATTGCTTTCTCTTTCAAGATTAGATAACAAATTCAAGAACTACTATTTTATGTGTCTGTATTCTCTCTGATCTTTCACCATTGGCCATATTATTAGTAATCAATTTGTGGACATGAATTACAGTCCTGTGAATGTGTTACATAAAAAAAACCAAAGCAGAAAGAAGCGATGCCTTTATTGTTGTTGATCTAAGTATTTAGAGATCTAATCTACTTAGTTTTTCACTGTTGGAGGCATTGATTTAAAACTTGATCTGGTTATGAACTGAACTATCACAGGTTTTTAAAAAGAATAAAAAGGAGGACTGTGGGAACTACCAACTGGTCAACCTCACCTCTGTGCCCTGTAAGATGACAGAACAGGTCCTTCTGGAAAAAATTTCAAGGCATATGGAAGACAGGGAGGTGATTAGAGACAGCCAACATGGCTTCATCAAGGGCAAGTCATACCTGACTAATCTAGTGGCCTTCTATGATGAAGTGACTGCATCAGTGAACAAGGGAAGAGCTACAGATGTCATCTACCTGTATTTCTGTAAAGCATTTGATACAGTCCTCCATAACATTTTTACCTCTAAGTTGGAGAGATACGGGTTTGGTGGATGGCCTGGTAAATGGATAAGGAATTGGCTGTACGGTTGTGTCCAAAGAGTTGCAGCCAGCAGCTCAATGTCCATGTGGAAACCAGGAACAAGTGGCATCCTTCAAGGGTCTGCACTGGGACCAATGTTGTTTAATTTCTTCACCAGTGACATAGACAGGGGGACTGAGTGCACCCTCAGCAAGTCTGCAGATGACACCAAGCTGAGCAGTGCAGTTGATTCACTAGAGAGAAGGGATGCCATCCATAGGGACATAGACAAGGTCTTGAAGTGGGCCAGTGTGAACGTTATGAAATTCAACAAGGCCAAGTGCTAGGTCCTGCATCTGGGATGGGGCAATCCCCAGTATCCAAACAGACTGGGGAGTGAATGAATTGAGAACAGCCCTGCAGAGAAGAGCTTGGGAGTATGGGTGGATGAAAAATTAACCAAGAACCAGCAATGTGCACTTGCAGCCCAGAAACCAAATAATACGCTCTGCTCTGGTGAAACCCCACCTGGAGTACTGCATCAGCTCTGGGCCTCCCAGTACAAGAAAGACATGGACCTGTTGGAATGCGTGCAGAGGAGGGCCACAAAAATGATCAGAAGGGTGGAACACCTCTCCTGTGGAGAGAGGCTGAGAGAGTTCGTGTTCAGCTTTTTAAGCGGAATCCTTACTTTTGTATAGACTTTTATCTACTTGGAGATTATACTTCAATGAAGAAACAAACTTGCATTGTATGCAACTTGAGTATATACAATGCATAATTTACACAGTAAATACAGATATTTATGAAGACTGACAGCATAAATATATGAACAAATGAGAATAAGAGTTTATGTGTAAAAGCACATCCACTAATGCATCTGGAATCCAGACAAAATAAATTTTAAAAAGGTAGGCTCTATGATTGTTCCTACAGAGATTTGAATTCTGTTGCTTGTTCATCTTAATTGATCTAAAGGTTCAGACTGACAACCAAATTGCCTCATGTCCTCTAAGCTGTGATAACTGTCATGTGTCTGTTCCTAGGAAATGCAGTTATACAGTATTGTTTAACTCTCATTCATTTTAAGTCGTTGATCAGGACAAATTCTAAACTATATAAAAATAAATAAAAAAATACCAAAATTAGAGTAGTCACATAAGTATACGCATTTTTAAAATAGATTTATACTTTGCTTCATACCACTGAAGTTCTTGAAATGAGAGGAACGTGCAGTATAGTGGCATTACTAGGCTAGACAAAAAGCTTTGCTGATAAAGAAACAGTTTTCCTGTGTTAGAAATGTTTTGGTTTGGTTTGGGCTGTCATTTTATTGTTTATTTTTTGAAATGTAAAAATAATCCCCATTCTCATTTAAGATTTTTTTTAAAAAAATGCATTATTCATAAAATACAATCTGATGGAAAATAAACAGTTTATATTAATCAAGCTATTTCAATATTTAATCACAAACCTATTTTTTACTTTTTACCCATGTTTTAAAATAGTTGGTCTACATTACTTATAACAAGTGGTTTACTAAAAAGATTCAGAAACAACAAAAAAGAACAATTCAACAATCTTAATTTTTTTTACATTATATTTTCATAGTTTGTTGCCTCAAACCTTTCTTGTAACAGTTTCTATTTTATTGAATAATAGTCTTTCACAAAAAGCAAAACTAACAAAATCTTTATTTAGGTTAAAAAAGCCCTTTCAATTTTGGCTAGAACAAGCTTTGGCATCTGTAACCCTTGACTGTACTGGGCAGATGGTAACACAACAGGACAGGGTAGGAAGCCAAATCTATAGTGAAGTGACACCAGCTTTTCCTTCATGGTATGTGATCACCTCACCCTGAGACACTGTGGAGATTCCTCCATGAAAAATGTCTCTGCATCTCTGGTTCCTTGAATCACAAGTTGGAATTCACAGCAGAAAAGAAACAAGTTTTATAAAGGGTAGCTGAATCTAGAGGACTTCAGGACTCAGAGGATTTCTCCTTCCCAGCCCACTACAGTAGAAAATAGAGTAAAACTGGGTGGTCTTTAATGCACAGCAGGTTACTCCATCATAGCACAATGGATGCATATGTTTCTGTACTCCTAGGTGCAGCTGGTGGCGAGGCTGAGGCTGTATTCCTGATAAACACAAATATACATGCATACATGCACAGCAGTCATGGCAAGTCCCACAAATAACACAGAGAACAACGACCTCACCAGCACCCATGCAAACACAGATAGCACTCATATAAACATGAATAATGGGGGCCAATGCTGGGCTTAATTTTAGGCTGACCAGGATTGATCATCCTCGTTTTCTGATTCACAAGCATACCCACATTCATAGAGCCCTCAGATATCAGGAAAAACTTTACGTCTGTCCAATATCTATGCCCAGACCATAGGCCCCTTATGCAGTCACTATCTCTTACTATATCAAGTCTGCTAGTGGTGACACATACAAGTTTATGTCTATCCTGTAGCTGGTTTCTAGACTGTGGTCTCCTCCAGTTTCCCCAGTCCTTGGTTTCCTCCAGGGCAGTTGGACCTTCTGTCAGGGGGTGTCTCCCTCCAGATGTTGGTAACTGCGGTTAATATCCTACTCCCTGAATAGTCCAACTTGAAATTTGCTAGCTGTTACACACACACAGTCAGAGCAGGGATCTCAGCCATAGAGAAAAATGCTAGAAATATGGTTCAATGAGAAGACAGGACAGATTGTGTCAATCAAACATAGGGCTCTGTCAAACAGGTGTACTGATCAAACACTGCTTACAGTCAACCCATTCCTTTTAACCCTTTTCCCTCTATTTTCCCATGGTTGTTCCTCCCTGTTCCACCTTAATCCATCCTTTTCCCTGCCTTTTGTTCTTGCCTGGGACATTCCATTTTAAGTTTTGTACAGTACCAAAAATTCATTTCCTCACTGTGTTTCATAATAAATCCTATAGCCCTTTAGGCAGTAATCCCATTTAGTTTGCATGGCATTTCAGATAGAGACTTTCTTTCCTTGACCCTTTCGTGAGCTTCACACCAGGGATAATGGTCTAATCATTGTCCTTTGATGGTTTTAGGAGTAGCTGATTCCGTTCCTGGGGTTCATGGCCTGTCATTGTTTGTCTGATCCTAGCTGGGTCTCTGTGTTCAACTGGATTAGCGTTTAGTCACAAATCCTAACATTCCATATAGGGAGCCAAGTTACAATGAAGTGACACCAGAATTTACTTCATGTTACAGCAGTACCTCACCCTGAGACACTGTGGAGATGCCTCTATGTAAAATGATCTGTGTTTGCCATGTCTTCAATCACAAGCTGGAAGTCACAGCAGATAAGAAAGTATTGCTCTTCATAAAATGTATTTCATACTGGAAGTTAGCCCAGTGAACCAAGACTAGCACGTTCTGTGATGATAAATCTTACCAAGGAAGACTTTTATCAGGGATCACGTACAAGGAATCCAAATGAATCACAAGAAAAAGTCTGTGTAATTCTGTGAAAGAAGGAGGATTTTGGAAGCTACTGTACTTCTACAAGAGAATTCCTACTTGGAGTGTAGGACTACCCTTCAGATGTGAGTATTAAAATCCAAAGCTGTGGGATTGAGTTAAGTTCATTATGATTTGGATCCTTCCGCAAAGAAAACAGGGAGCAATATATTTAACCATGCGTGGCAGGGGAGAGGAGCAGTCCACTGATCTGAGCACGTAAGGCATGGCTTTTGTGAAAGATAGAGTTGAAAGTTTACCAAGAACTATTATTAAAAGCTGATAAAGAAAACTTCTGTGATTCTGACAGAATTCTGAGTAGCAGTCCCTGTACTATAGTAACTAACAATAAACTTAGAGCATTTAAAGTCAAAGAAGATTTCTTGTGTCCACACTCCTTTTTCCTGCGAGGGATGTGATTTTGTTAAATTATCTGATTAGGGCTAATCAGGATAAACACAAAGACCAGTGACGATCAAGAGAACAGTGACAGCTGAGAAATCCTAGTAACCCAGTAAGTGCAAACCCAGCACCTTGAATTAGCTAACTCCCTCAAATGATGAAAGAAGATCATTGTCCTTGATGTGAAACCTGTCAAGTTGACTCAACTAAACAAATTCGCTTGGACGCCACACAAACTAAAGGGCATTATTGCCTCAAGGCGTATAGGACCATTGTGGTTTAAGATGAAATTGACAGTGTGGAGACTTAAGTGTGGTTTAGACAGGTGTACTCTTTGCCAGATTGAAAACAGCCAAGCCCAGAGAGTTGTGGTGAATGGCGTTAAACCCAGCTGGCAGCAGGTCTCAAGCAGTATTCCTCAGGGCTCAGTTTTGGGGCCAGCCTTGTTTAATATCTTTATTGATGATCTGGATGAGGGGATTGAGTGCACCCTCAGTAAGTTTGCAGATGACACCAAATTAAGTGGGAGTGTTGATCTGCTTGAGGGTAGGAAGGCTCTGCAGAGAGATCTGGACAGACTGGATCGATGGGCTGAAGCCAAATGCATGAGGTGTAACAAGGCCAAGTGCCGAGTCCTGCACTTGGGTCACAACAACCCCAGGCAACGCTACAGGCTTGGGGAGGGGTGGCTGGAAAGCTGCCTGGCAGAAAAGGATCTGGGGGTCCTGGTGGACAATTGGCTGAACATGAGCCAGCAGTACGCCCAGGTGGCCAAGAAGGCCAATGGCATCTTGGCCTGTATCAAGAATAGTGTGGCCAGCAGGAGGAGGGAAGTGATCGTGCCCCTGTACTCAGCGCTGGTGAGGCCGCAGCTTGAGTACTGTGTTCAGTTTTGGGCGCCACAGTATAGGAGGGACATTGAGGTGCTGGAGCGTGTCCAGAGAAGGGCAACAAAGCTGGTGAGGGGTCTGGAGAACATGTCTTATGAGGAGCGGCTGAAGGAATTAGGATTGTTTAGTCTGGAGAAGAGAAGGCTGAGGGGAGACCTTACTGCTCTCTACAGCTACCTGCAAGGAGGTTGTAGTGAGATGGGAGCTGATCTCTTCTCCCAAGTAACTAGCGATAGGACAAGAGGAAACGGGTTCAAGTTGCGCCAGGGGAGGTTTAGGCTGGATATTAGGAAAAAAATTTTCACTGAAAGAGTTATCAAGTATTGGAACAGGCTGCCCAGAGAGGTGGTTGAGTCACCATCCCTAGATGTGTTTAAAAGTCATGTAGATGTGGTGCTTGGAGACCTGGTTTAGTGGCAGACCTGGTAGAGTAGGGTCAATGGTTGGACTAGATGATCTTAAAGGTCTTTTCCAACGTAAATGATTCTATGATTCTAGGCAGCTGCATGTGTGTGAGGTAATGGCTATGTAATTTGTGGATCACAATATACTCTGTAGTTACAAAGGTTTCTTAGGAGTGACCTTGAAGTAGATTTCTTGTGAAAATATTACCATTAAAAAAGTAGATCACTAAAAATGTGGGCTTTGTAGCATGAGATTAGTAGATCTGATGTCACAGTGGCAGATAGTTTGCTGGCAGTGTTGTTTTATTTGTATAGTGAGTGACAACTGACAGAACCACTTTTCATACACTCATCTGGTCATGACAACTGCTCATGAAAACTGTTATTTTCATTATTACCTGGAGGTGACAGTGCTAGCAGTATATTCTTCTGTCCTAACTTTTAACTAAGTGAATGTTTTGAGAATGTTTTTCTATTTTAATCAGCTGTATGTTGTTCTCTTCTGTGTGACAGGCTAACGATGGGAAATGCCCAATTTGTCTCTTTTTGGTCAAATCTTATAAAGAGATGTTTCTTGTTCAGAACATTTCTGCTAGCAGAATTTTCTGCAGGAAAATACTGAATAGAATAGACATACATAGAATATGTATAATAAATATTATTCTTTAAACCTATATAATTTAATAGAAAGTTTATTTTTCCTTACAGATATAAGGATATAAGCTCTCTTTTAATTCAAAAGAATTATTATATAAAGAAAATGTATATTTTTTCTATTACATTTTATAAATTTTTTTAGGGAAATCTGCACCAAATTTCCCTATTTGAACCAGCTACAAAATCTTACACACTAATATTGCCTCATCTAAATACAATGTGAAAGAATAATTTTATCTATATTCTAGTTACAGAAGTGCTTGATATTTATAATAACTTCATAGCACCAGTGCTGGGGAAGAATTAAAATACTTTGTACAGCTTTGTGGAAAACCTGTTTTCTCATTCTAGAGTTTTTAATTTATTTTTTCCGTAATTTGGTTCTTACAATACAAAAAATGCATATACCATCTGTGGTTTAAAATTTTAGTCTGAATGCTTCAAACGTGAAATGTAAGTCTCTAAGTCCTCAAGATGGCATCTCTAGACATGAAGATATTCTGACATTAATAAAAGAAGGAGGTGGATTAAGTAGAAATTAAGCTTTGTGAAGCTAACAGAGGGAGATCCAAGTAAAATGAAGTTCCTTAACAATCCTTATCTGAGTGTTCTGGGAATTATTCCTTCTAAAGGCAATACCTAGGTTTCTACATATTCAGAGAAGAATATAAATACATATATATGTATATATATTATATTTAGTGGACTCAGTAGAAGATTTCATATAGATACCTTGGTAACTAAGTTAAGCAGAAGGGCCCCCCCCCCCAAATCAATAAAATTTATCTCAGTTCCATCTATTATACAAAACAGCTAATTTAGCAGGAATGCTTCAATAAGTATGTAAAACATTGGCACAAATTGCCTAAATTAAAGACTTCATTCTGTGGAATAGAATTTGTAACTCTAATATAGATCCCTATAATAGTCCCATTACAGTGAACATGTGATTTGAGATTGCTGTGGTTCTGGGATTCACTATGGTCAAATAGTTACATAAAGCAAGATAGTCTAATCAATACACATGAAACACAAAATGATCTTACGTGTCTCTTTTATAACCACTCTTCTGAAACCAGGATTGAAAATTTTAAAGCCCACCCTGAAGTTGTGCTGAGGATCAATACAGTAGAAAATTGTTTACAGACTGATCAGCTTATCAGCTATTAGGGGAAGGATTTAGCTGCCTGAATAGGTGTTGTCATTTTGAGCTGTCCTGAAGTATCTCAGAAATCTTTGCTGATCTGGAATCATCAGATAATCACAGTGCTGTGATTGATAATCTGGAATCATCAGATAATCACAGTGCTTTGATTGATGGCTACCAACTTTTCAGAAGGGATACGCAGGGAAGGAGAGGTGGTGGGGTGGCTCTCTATGTTAGGGGCAGTTTTGAATGCCTAGAACTTAACATTGTGAATGACAGTTTTGAGTGTTTATGGATAAGAATCAAGGAGAAGGCCAATAAGGTAGACATCATGGTGGGG
>VYXH01008581.1:66349-158845 GCA_013397275.1 Burhinus bistriatus
GTTCAGCTTGGCCAAGTGGTCTCTAACCTGGTCTTCTTCAACTGAGGGAAATTCTTCCTCTCTCCAGACCTATGTGGGACTCTTTAGCCTGGAGAAGAGGAGGCTGTTACTTGCTTCTAAGTATCTAAAGGGTGGGTTGGAGGAGGATGGAGGCAGACTCTTTTCAGTGGTTCCCAGTGACAGGATGAGGGGCAACAGGCACAAGTTGGAACATAGAAAGTTCCATTCAAACCTAAGAAAAAACTTCTTTGCGGTGAGGGTGACAGAGCACTGGAACAGGCTGCCCAGAGAGGTTGTGGAGTCCCCTTCTCCAGAAATTTTCAAGACCCACCTGGATGCAGTCCTGAGTAATGTGCTCTAGGCATTGCTACGTCAGCAGGGGAGTTGGACTAGATGATCTCTAGAGGTCCCTTCCAACTCTAAAAATTCCGTGATTCTGTGATTCTGTGTTAAGACAAAGATGCTATAGAAAACCACCATGCTCCTGAATCGTCAGCTGACTGTCAGGTAAGGTGTCTGAGGGTATCTCATACTACATCCTATATAGAAGCAGAAGAGTCAAGCCTTAAACATTTAGGTGAAATAACTTTTCTGATTCAACAACTGTATTTAATAGCTCTACAGTGACTATAATAAGAATTTGTACAGTTAGTTTATATGTAAATACTTTAAACACCAAACTGTAGATGTCCTATTCAAAAAAAAAAATCTCATCACTGGATTACTGTTTTCTTTCAAAACAGTAAAAACAACATTGACCTTGCCTTACAGCCTAGGAGCTAGGAGTATTGAGTGATTGTGTAAGGAGGATATACAAGGATATTTAGTGAGGGAACAATTTGTCTCTCATTTAAAACAGATTACTGTGTAGGTGGCACTGCAAAGGTGGGATTCAGAGCTCAAAAACACTTCCTGTTCTTAAAGTTCTACATCAGTTTTCCTGTGAAGGAAGTGCACACAAAATACCTACAAATACTGTGATGACCATGCAGTAGAAAAGTAGCATAGCAGTACTGTAGTAAAGATTAAGTAATATATAATTTTACAGTAGAGCCATATTAAATTACCTGGGAAAGTTTAATATAGGCATTCCTAATTATTCAGTGCTTGATTTCTTAACTTTAATGCTCTTTTCATTTTACATGTACAAAAGTTATGTATGGTTTTTATTTCTGGGCAATTATATTGCTATCAGGATGATGAATAGTCAACTTACTGTTTCTAAATTTTTCATATAATCATAAAATCATAGAATACCAGGTTGGAAGGGACCTCAAGGATCATCTGGTCTAACCTCTCTTGGCAAAAGCATGGTCTAGACAAGATGGCCCAGCGCTCTGTCCAGCTGAATCTTAAAACTCTCCAGTGATGGGGAATCCACCACTTCCCTGGGGAGATCATTCCAGTAGCTGATTGTTCTCATTGTGAAAAATTTTCCCTTGTGTCCAGTCGGAATCTCCCCAGGATTAACTTGTACCCTCATCTTTTCCATGTGACTCCTTGTAAAACGGGAGTCTCCATCTTCTTTATAGACACACTTTAAATACTGGAACATTGTGATAAGGTCTCCTCTAAGCCTTCTTTCCTCAAAGCTGAAAAAACCCAGTTCTCTCAGCCTTTCCTCATATGGCAGGCTTCCCAGTCCTTTGATCATCTTTGTGGCCCTTCTCTGGACCCTCTCTGGCCTGTCCACATCTTTTTTGTGTAGCAGGAACTAAAACTGAACACAGTATTCCAGGTGTGGCTTGACAAGTGTTAAGTAGAATGGAATCTCTGCTGGTGATGCCCTTGTTGATGCAACCAAACATCCTGTTGGCTTTCTTTGCGGTAGCAGCACACTGTTCACTCATATTGAGCTTGTTGACCACCAGGACCCCCAGGTTCCTTTCTACAGAGCTGCTCTCCAGATGGGTAGATCCCAGCCTGTGCTGCAGTCTTGGATTATGTTTTCCCAGGTGCAAGACCTTACATTTGTCCTTGTTGAACTTCACAAGGTTCTTGTTAGCCCACTCTTCCAGCCTATCCAGGTGTTCCTGTAGGGTAGCTCTCCTTTCCGAAGTGTCCACTTCCCCACTCAGTTTGGTGTCACCAGCAAACTTTGTCAAGGTAGACTTGATCCCATCATTCAGTTCACTTATGAAGATATTAAACAGTGTTGGGCCCAATATCCATCCCTGGGGGACCCTACTTGTAACAGGTTGGCCATTGATAAAGAGCTATTAATCACCACCTTCTGGGTGCAGCCTGTGAGCCAGTTCCTCATCCACCACACAGACCACTTGTCTAGACCGTAATGCATCAGTTTCTGTAGAAGGACGTTGTGGGGAACCATATCAAAAGGCTTGGAAAAATCCAAGTAGACAATGTCCGCCACATCAGCCAAGCAGGTTACTTTGTTGTAGAAGGCGATCAGGTTTGTCAAGCATGATTTGCCCTTGGTGAATCCACGCTGGCTTTTCCCAAACACGTGCTTCATTGGACTTGTGATAGCCCCCAGGAGAATTCATTCCATAACTTTCCCAGGGATCGAAGTAAGACTGATGGGCCTATAATTTCCTGGATCCTCCTTTAAGTCCTTCTTGTAGATGGGGGTGACACTAGCCTTCTTCTAGACTTCTGGGACATCCCCCAATCTCCATGACTTCTCAAAGATTATCGCGAGTGGTCTCACAACAATGTCAGCCAGCTCTCTTAACACCCTTGGGTGGGTAACGTCAGGGCCCATCAATTTGTAGCGATCAAGCTCCTATAATAGTTCACATACCAACTCTTTCTTCACTGGTGGTGGGTCTGTGTTTGTATCAACCTGGATTTTTGTTCCCAAGACTTAGGTCCTAACAGTGCTGGTAAAGAAAGAGGTGAAGAAAGTGAAACCTCTGCCTTTTCAGTGTTGTTGGTAAGTCACATCTCCTGTTTAACAGTGGGCCAATATTTTCCTTCTGTTTCTTCTGTTTGTTTACGTGCCTGAAGAACCCTTTCTTGTAGTTTTTGACATCTCTGACTAATTTGAATTCAAGCTGAGCTTTTGCTTGCCTAACTGCATCTCTGTATGCCCTGGCAATGCCCTTGTACTTCTCAACAGGTATTCATCCGCTTTTCCATCTCTGGTACGATTCTCTTTCGGTTCTGAGCAGGCTCAGAAGCTCGCAGTTAAGCCAAGGGGTCTCTTGCTCCACCTACTTCCATTACCTTTAAAGAGGATGGACTGTTTTTGTTTTTCCAGGAGAGCATTCTTGAAAAACTCCCAGTGCTCACTAGCTTCTTTATCCTCCATGGAGACTTCCCACAGAATCTTTCCAAGGTGAGCTCTGAGAGAGCTGAAGTTTGCTTTTCTAAAATCTAAAATCTTTGTCTTAATACGAACCTTCAGCGTACTCAGCAGGATCCCAAACTCCACAACATTGTGATCACTGCAGCTAAGGCTGTCACTAACTGAGATATTACAAAGCAAGTTTCATGGTTTGTCAGTAACAAGTCCAGCCGTGCCTCATTCCTGGTTGGCACATCTAACATTTGTATGAGGAAACAGTCCTCTACACATTCCAGGAACTTGATGGATAACATGTGAGCTGCTGTATTGTTCTTCCAACAAATGTCTGGGTAGTCGAAGTCACCCATAAGAATCAGGTTCTGTTGACCCAAAGCTTGTTTAAGTGACCCAAATATTGTTTTGTTGGCCGTCTCATCTTGGTTTGGAGGTAGGTAGCAGATGCATACTCTA
Organism: Burhinus bistriatus; assembly: GCA_013397275.1. Classification (NCBI taxonomy): domain Eukaryota; kingdom Metazoa; phylum Chordata; class Aves; order Charadriiformes; family Burhinidae; genus Burhinus; species Burhinus bistriatus. The sequence continues at coordinate 70,071 of VYXH01008581.1, forward strand.
ATATCCTCCTTGCACACAGTCTCTCTGATCTTGATCCAGAGGCATTTGGTAGGGCTTCCACAGCCACCATAGTTGACCTTTATACATTCAAAGATCTCCTTAACATAGAGCATGACTCCTCTTCCTCTTCTTCCCTGCCTGTCTTTATGAAACAGCCTACAGCCATCCATCGTGACCTTCCAATCCTGTGAGTTGTCCCATCATGTTTCGGTTAGTCCTATGATACCACAACTTTCTGACTGGGCGTGGATCTCCAGTTCCTCCTGTTTGTTCCTCAGGCTGCATGCATTGGTATACATACACTTGAGGTAGTTGGTCTTCTGGTTCTCATCTTGGAAGGCAGCTAAGGAACATTTGTCACTGCTCTGGTTGGCCTGATCTATTCCCCAGTTGGTNTGTGGCACCCTCTCGGCACCATCTCAGACCTTAGCTCCTGGAAGGCATCACACCTCTCATGACTCCCTGTCAGGTCAGCAGGTGGGCGCCTCAGTGCCTCTTAACAGAGAGTCACCCACTATAAGAACTCATCGTTTCTTTTTGCTGTATCCACTGTGTGCTTCCGGTACAGTTTCCCCTTGCAGACCTTGCTCGTGGGTATCTACAGCTGTTGAAGCTTCATACTTGTTTTCGATTGTAATGCTGGAGGGTGGGGACTGAAGCAGAGTCCTGCTTTTGTGTGTCGCTGGGGTTCAAAGTGCCTCATTCTCTGTGGTGTCTGCAACAGGAACATGGTTTTGAAACCACTTCTCTATCTCCGGCTTGGCCCCTCTAATACTGTGCAGCCTTTTGACTGTTTCCTGTAACACGAACGCCTGGCACAACAGATCACCAACCTCTGCACACCTTTTGCAGGTATTTACCTTTTCTCCAGGAGAAGAAATAAAGGGGTTATTTACTTAACTACCACTATAAGACTTCAAACAAACAAGGAAATAAACTGAAAGTAGTTTGAATAGCCAGACACAGAACAAGTTCATGAATAATTTAAAAATGAATGACACTTAAATAATAAGCAAAGAAATTAAAACCCCAAGTATCACAAAACAGTAGGAACAAATTTAAAGAATTAGAACTACAACCTTAAAATAACTTGTATGATCTTTCTTTAGACAAAAAATAACTCATCTTGCTGTACACAGTTGTTATACAGGTTTTTAAATGTTCTACATATTTATAAATGTATTCACATGATTTATTTAGAACACAGAGCCATACAATGGAGAATAAATGTATAGTTATCAGATCAACTATAGATATTTGTAGATAGATGTGTAGCTGATGTGAGATGTGATAAATCACACAGCTTCTGAATAAAACTCACACTTCTAGCTTTTAAGATTTTCTTACTTTCAGCAAATATCCAGTGCTTTTAAAAATATTCAGATTTTTTAGCCTCTGCCTCATGTCTGCAGCCAGATATAGGAATGCAGTCCTCTGAACCAGAGATCAGCTATTGATGAAAACAATTCAAGTTTGCAGAGGCTGAAGCTTTCCTCCATAAAAAAAAGATACAAAATTTTCCTCCTTCAAAAAGAAGTATCCTGTTGTCTGAAGTGTAAAGACAGAGAGGGAATGTGAAATATTGAGGGAATGACTGGGGAATATGAGTTATGAGCTAAAGACAGAAAAAGGAGAAGGAATGCATCATGATGGTTTAGAAAAATAAGGAAGGCCATTGTTAAAAGACGATGGATCCTGAAGGCTGATAGAATTTCATACATTAGACAAATAGTCTATTCATATTGAATTACAGTGAACACTGAGGATGAGTTGATCTAATTTTTTTGCCCAGGAGAATAAATGTTTGTAGGAGAAGAGTACACACAGAATTAGGATTTCTAATGACTAATGAGCTTGAGACTGCTGTAACCCTATTCATTTGAGGAATTCTGACTTTATCGTACTTCAGTTTTGATTTCTGCAATATTACAAAACCAAATTCATTCTTCTTATGAAAATGCCAGGTTTCTCTACATTTTCTTCAGCTTAAAAGTGAGTTGAGGAAAAAAAACCAAACAATCACAAAAACTCTGAGTACATGAGTAGAACATTCCCTATATGAGTAATAGAAAAAAGATAAAGGGAAGAAAAAGGAATCATTTTTTGTCATTTTTTAAAACAAAAGCTGAAAATTTAAAGCTATGATTGCTGCCTTTGTTGAAAAAAAATTTCTGCCTATTTTAATCAATTGCCTATGACCATCATTCCTACTTGTTTCTAGGAAATTCCTTCTGCATGTGGTTACTTTGAAGTGTTGTATCCTATTCTTGCAGAAAAAATTCACATAGCTAAAGCATGAAGTAAGGTTTATGCTTCACTTAATTGCCGAATGTTCTAGTTGCTAGAACATGATGGTGGGATTGATCCATTGCAATAATTAGAAATAAGTGCTCCCTAGTTTTTAAGGCTAATGAGGCCAAGTTTTTTCCTTAAGAATATATGTACTTAGAATTACGCTGCAGTTCCCCGCTCTCCTTAATATGGCATAACTGAAAACTGCTCTTCAGTCTTCCTTTCTTTTACCTTCATTTTTCTGGCTATAGCATTTCTCCTGCAGCTAGGGAATTTGTTTCAAAAATTAACCCAATAAAAAATAAAATAAAATTAAATGAAAAAGTGTTTTCAGATGCTATGTATTTACAGATCTAGTTCATGAAGCAGCTGCACAAATGCTAGCAGTAGCAGAAGGAAGATAGCAGGTTAAGAGGAACTTCCCTTTACCTCCATTTTTGTAAGGTTAAAGTGGGAATGGAATCACAGATATTGGATTCAGATTCATACAAATAGGAATCAGTATCTGCTTCAATGGCAGCCCATATATTTAGTTTCCAAAATGGTCTTTTAATATAATTTTAGGCTCCCATTTTTTAAGATTTAATTGGAATTAATCATATTTTCAAATACTGCTATGAATTGTGAAAGTATTATATCATTTTGGACTGGTATAAGAGTTTTACATGAGAAATGACTGCCTAAAGATTTCATAGTCTGACCTGAAAATAAAACTAGATAACATAAAACCAGTGGGGTAAACTACAGTGAACACCACTCCCATGACAAGTTAGAAAATAATGGGATGTGGTCAAGAAGAGCTGATAGCATGTTTTTCTCTATGTATATTTCTGGATGTTGGACCAGCATTGTTATTTGTTTATACATATTACATTAACATGACTGAATTGAGATACAGAAAAGATACAGCTTCAAACAAAAAATGCAGAGCTAATATTTTAACTAATATATAAATAATTAAGTTCAGTTTGAAATTAAAAAAAAAAAAAAAACAAACAAAAAACAGAAAAAACCTGAGAAAACAAAAAAGGTTTTTAGAAAATGATTTATAACACAACGGGAGTTAGGGTAAAAATTTCAAAATACAGTATGACAGGGATTTGCATTTAACTAATAAAAATAATGACTATTGAATATAAGCAAGAAGTATAGCTATGTGGCTACAATAAAAGAACTAAACCAGAAAATAATTAAAACATTTGACTACATTAATTTTGAATAGATTTTAGGTTTGATAAACTGATTACTCTCTGTGTTGCATGAATGGTTTTCTCAAAATACCTGTGACCATAGGAACAGATTCAGTTTTGTGTATATAAAGTCTTTTTCATCTTCAATGGAAATAAAGTTTTGAATGAGTACTTCTGAGAAATTCAAAAAGATCAAAACTACTTAGTCTCTTATGATCCTTTGTGTCTGTAAATACAATGATTTTTTGGCAGAAATGTACTTTACACATGGTGCTGCTGCAACATAAGTTGAAAAGCATTACCATCTCAGAAGAGTTGGAAAAATTTTGACTGTAAATGTCAGATTACTTTAAGCAGAAAGATACCTAGCTCAGCTACATTCCCTGAGAGATTCAATGCAGTATGCACATCCAATCATACTAATGTCACTGAATTTCAAATAAACAATTGAGCAGGAAGTTCCCCACAGGTATAGAAATTTTGCTTAACACATAGTAGAGTGAAAGGTAATATACACATTTTTAATAACAGCTTAATGTTTAAAATATCTACTCAAGGAGAGTAACTTCTGATTTCTAAATGCTTCTCAGTTTTATGGCTCAGATCAACAACTTCTGCTTTCTGAGGGGATTTTCCTGAAAACCATTTCTCAGGAGGAGAACCTGGGACATTTCTCTCAACTTTACAAATAAGTGCTCCAATCATTAAGCTATATAAAAACATGGAACATTTCTAAAGGAAGAGAGAGGTGGTAAATGAGCACATGAATGAGCAAAAAAACATCTTTAGGCAAGAAATCTCACTTTTGTGAATCCTGTTCTGACTGCCAGAATTATAATTATTAGGCACTGGACAGCCATAGTCAGTGTAACATCTTATGAATTAAGATGAGAATCCACTATCTTCAGTTTAGCAAGGAACAGAACAGCCACTTCAGTTTACTGAAATGTTGGCCTTACAGTCATCACTACAAATCTCTACACTTGAATTGTTTTATCTCTTCCATTATTCTTTCAGCCTTCTTTATCTATCAACTCATCTACCATGACTGTGATATACATTCTTTCTGATATAAAAGGATGTGCCAGCATCTTTCTGACAAAAGTATCCTTTCTGAGTCTGTTAAGTTCACACTATTCTATGTTTGTTTCTGGTGTTTCTGTAAATATAGTGTTTCATCTTTTATAAACCAGTAACTGTTTCCATAGAAACTAATGAGTCTAATACTATACTTAAAATGTTTCACATACTGAAGGGGTTCTAGTATCTTTGATATTGGCCACGTTAGTTCAGAGCCTAAAAGAAATGTACACATAATGATATAAAAATAGACAATTGCTCTAATTTTACAGGTACAAATGAAAACAAGCACAGTCAAAAGAAACAAAAATTGGGAGACTTACAGTTAATATTCTTGTTAATGACTTAAAGTACTTAATTTTGTGACTTTTTTGGCTAAATCTTAATTGGTTTAATTTGGAGCAATTTTTTCTGAAGTTAATAGACGTTGGTCTGGATGAGATAGGAAGTTGGTATTTCAGATTGACTATCTAAATAATTATATATTTTTAAATAAAAATGCTACTTTCAACAGGACTAAAAAAACCTTGAATTCCTTATGAATACTGATTTTTACATACTCCAGGGCAAAATTATATAAGTTACATGTTATAATGATCAATTTAAAAACAAATCAGTTATAATAATATATATAGTTAATTAAATGAATAGGAAATTTGGTTTAAACATTAGATAACTTTATTTATTTTTATGCAGAATTTTGTAAGAATGTAGTTTTTGTATTTTTGCTTGTATATGTTAATTGCATTGTTCTTCTTCCACAAACTTAGCTGAACTTACAAAAGTGTTTCAGCATCAGCTTTCATTAGCATACTTAAGTTAATCACCTGTGAATAAATCTGGAATAAAATAAATGTGCAGATAACTTAGCTTAATGCTTAAATCAGAAGAAACAGTTGTGTTTCCAACCTCTTCCATCATTAACAAAACTTAATTTACAGTAGAGCTTTAAATACATGAAGTTATATATGTATTTATAAACATAAATGAGTTTAATTAATACTACTGGAGTGTCATTTTTCAAAGTTTGGATTCATTCTTAAGGAGTTTACTTAAGAAGTTCTCATCTAATGCTACTGGAGGGAGATAGCATTCTAAAAAAGATGCTGTTAAGCAGCACGAAAATCCCTTTTGTTGATGGTCTAGGCTTACCTCATTTTTAACTGAAAACTACTTTTTTGTGCTACTCACATTATGCAAAAAAATGAACAGGAAAATTATGTTTAATAACTTCTTCAAGTCTCTCCCCCATTTGCCTTTTTCAGGCAAGTATGTGCTACACTCTGCAACTGAGCCCAAATTCACCTGCTGCTGACATTTTTACAGAAACCCATACTTTGGTCAGGCTTACAGGAATACTGCACGAGGGACAGGTTTAAGGTCTCTAGTTAGCCTCTTCACAGCATGGGTGAACGTGATTATCAGGCACTGCCCATGGTGTCTATTGCTGACTTAGGTCAGGTAAGTTCCTCGTCACAGACTTAGGTCAAGTAAGTGGCTGTGGTTGTGGTTCTTGTGGTTCCATCTTGTGGTTCTGTCCTTGTGTGTGTAACTCCAGTGGCACAGGGCAGAGACACAGAGCAGTGGGCTGAGCTCTGGCTGAAATGCTTGTGTGATCCTGAATGATAAACTGGCACATGTGTGCAGGTAATGTCTGATCCATGTCTCTTAGGATACAGAAAAGATATACCCAAATGTAGCCATTCAAACCCAGTTTTGTCCCATCAACATTCAGGCCTCGGACTGACATGCCCACATTACACGTCACTGACTCTCTAGACTCCCTCGATAGGTGAAGCAGGGCAATGCAAATCTTCAGGGCCCTTCCCATGTGTATCTCGGGTCAGCTGAACCAGATGCTTAACAATCTGAAAACAATTACAAAATAACTAAAACAACTGCATTCTTAATTTGGACGTATCAGGGTAAAAATAAAGTATCATAGTTCTGATGCATAACATGTAGTTAAATTTTCTTGCATTGCCAATACCAAAATTTATCTTCAATTAATTTCATACTTTGTGACGGATTTTTTCTTATTTATTATCTGTTTCATTCTTAAAATAGCCATAAATTAAAAACCCAGCAGCATCGCAAATTAACACTTGAAGAAGATCTTCTTCTTAAAAGGTAATATTGAACTACAAAAGATTTATACTTCATTTGTGTATGAACACTCAGTTATGTATCCTTCAGAGTTTTCTGTTCAAAAAAGTTTCCTAGCAAAATACAGAAGAGAATTAACATTGAAATATCTACTAAAACCTTCAGTTTAGCTTTCAATGATCATAATTCAAAAAACACCCCTGTGATTATAAGAGAAATATTTAATTGTGGTTACACAGAATCAGAGCAAAATTTCAGTAATAATAAGAGAACAATAACAATAAAAATAATAATTTAAAAGACCTTTTCATTATAGTAGCAGACTATTGAAAATTATTTAATCTACAGGATAAAGAAATCAAACAAAAGGAGATTAGCTTGACAGAAAAAAAATCTAAGAAAAAGCAGTGAAATTTGCTCACTGCTCTTTTTTCTTAGCTTTCATTAATTTATTTCTTTTCTAATACTTATTATTACAATAAGGCATGGATGCTAAAAAAGGGTTGGTTTCATCCACTTATTTCAAATTTTTCCACTTTTTTTCTTTCACTTAACAGAAGCAACAAAATTTGACCACTGTCAAATTGATGTGACTCACTTATAAGGATAAAACTTGAGGTATCTACATTTCGGAAGTTGAATTTAAAATGGAGTTTGAGATAAAATCAAACCACATTTAAAACAAATATTGTATTTTCCTATTTTAAAATTTATTTGATTGTCTGGAAAGTGTCATTATTCTGAATTTAATCTTTTGCTTATTCTTTAAAAATAAACCAAGTTCTTGTTTTCCTCTTTTTGAGACTAAAGGGAACTGTTATAGCTGAAAAGCACTCATTTAAAGAAAGGTTTTTGTTGCTCACAAGTCTAAGCCCCTTTCCATTTTCTGTAATAGCTTCCTCTGTGTGAAGTGGCTTATTAGTATTTACATTAAGTGTTGTGTTTCTGTTGCCAAAACGACTCACACAATAATTTTTTTTCCACTTAATTAAAATTTTTGCTTCATTCAGAAATAATTTCTCACCTTAGCAAGAAAAATCATTTTTTAAATCTTTCTGCTTTCAAATCAGGAGGAAAAAAAGGTCTATAAAATAATCTATATATTTGTAATATACATGGGTCCATATAACTGAATATATAGAGATGTCCCTCAAGAAAACCAAAAAGACTTGTAAGGATTTTGGTTTCCTTGTCTTTATTAATCTTTTCTTATCTCTATGTGGAATCTCTAAAGTCTGAGTGTTGTCTAGCTGAATTGCATGATCAAACAGCGTGGTGTGAGGGCAAGGTTAAGTTCATAATTTCTGAGGCTTCATGCTAAACCTTAAGTGAAAAATGCAAAAAAATTTCTTGAGTAGGATGTGATAGAGATACACAAAAATGTTTTTTAATTAACAAGCCTTGTGCTTCCCCTCTTGCACCTTAGATCTGAGTAATATGAATAAATATGAATAAAAACATTAGGCCTTCCAAAATCTTTACTTTATGTACACCTAAGAATGACTGATCGCAAACAGATGACAGCTGACATTTCCCCTACCTTAACCTTTCACTTTTTATGCTGAACAACTTCATTTAGAGATTTAGATCCTACAGCAGAAAGATTTTTTATGGAAAAAAAGGTGGATTTGTGAGATTTGGGGTTTTTTGTCTTTTAAAACAATATATAGTATGCATATGCATAACTGCTAATAGTTGGTGAGCTGGAGACAGATAGAGCTTTGGAGAAAAAAGGGTTTTTTAAGACTTCCCTGTTCTGTAATTCCCTATCAGAGCTGTAAGGAGTTTAAGCTAGTAAATAGGATGTATTTCATTTTACTGATATAGGTAAGGACTGAAAAACAGCCACTGGAGACAGAAAACACTAAGTTCAGTCCCACTGTATTATAATTGTTATCTTTATGCTGAAGAAAGAAAGAACAAAGCCTCAGCTTTTGTATAAGCTTGAAGACTAATTAGAAACACGGGAGAATTGTTAGAAAACTAGGTTGGTTATTAACTGGCACTTTATTGTATGTACATAAATACACATACACAAGCAAACATATGGGACCTGCAGAAAGTCTGGGCATTCTACCAAGTTTCTGTAAATAATATTTTATAACTTAGGAAGGATAAGAGATATTTATAAGGTAAGGAAGAGAAAGAAAGAAAGAGGTGAAAGATGAGTGTCTAACTACTTTATCTAGAAATTACTCACATATCTAAAAGACTGTACAATAGAGGAATCTACTCTGCAGTGAGAGTTTCAAAACCAAACAAAATTAGAATATCACTAGACTATTATGCTGCATTTATTGGATGCTGTGCCAACTTCGTTATCTTATTTATTCATGGCATTAGAGTCCTAGAAAATACTCTCATAATCATGTCATAAAAAACATTTATACTTTCTAAGGCACCAACAAAGAAGACACTGACTCAGCTCCAGATCTATACATCCAAATGCTAGTTTCTAAAGTTCAGATGTGAGCAAGGTGCTGAAGTTCCCTTACACAGTCAATGGTGCTCTAATCACCACAGTCAGTGGAGTCTGGAGACCTATTCTGTTGACTAAGTGTCAATTTTAGACTAAAATGGAGCATTTTTAAGACTGTTCCACATCCCAGCCTTTTAGAGCTGAATGCCGTGTTACAAAGATATGATAAAAATCTCCTTGTTTCAAAGAACCAAAGATAAATAAAAGGCAAATCATAATACATCTATGCCCTTCAGAATAATAGAAAACATGACTGTAAATCCCAACAACCATTTGCTGACTTAGAAGTAATAGCAAAACCAATAAAGCTTCCTCTAAACAACACGGTATGCCTTTAAATTTTGTTTTAGAACGTGCTTTGCCTTTTAGCCCTGCCTTGTAGAAATATGAGTAAATTAGGATAGCCGTATAAGTGTATAAGCGTATGCCAGAGAATGTACAAATAAAAAAGTTATATATATGAAGTATCTCTGTTTGGCATGGGATTTTAAGAGTGGAATAGGAAATAGCTGAATGACTTGAAAATCTCACTTGCAATATTTAAAAAAGTTCACCTGAGAGATTATTTTGAGGATATAGAAATATAAAAACCATACCACTAAATAAATAGAAATTGCATTTTGTGACATGACAACTCCTTCATGTTTTTTGAATTATTTGTTATCATCATCCCTTACGGTAAGTCTCCTAGTCTTTTGTTCTCTGAACACTTTGTTGCTTTACTTCATATTTATCAAGGACATCCATGGCCATGGAGATGCACAGTGGCTATTTAGTAACTGTTACTTTTCTTGCAAACTTATACATCAATAACTTGTTCCTTGGCTTACATCCAAATAAAAGGAGAGCTAAGAATCAATCAAAAGAGAACACAGTAGATATTCTCTGTGTTAAATAAAGTTAGAAAGTGTGGCAGGAAACTTTTTATATACCACAAACTCTTTTAATAGCCTGTACATAAAATGCAGTCATAGAAAAATATAAATAAGTTTACAGTAAATAAATAAGTTTAAAGTAGCAATCAAGCACATAGGAGTAAAGTTTAGAGGTTCAAAGATGAGCTACAACTTGGCTACAACTTGTGAGGAACATGAGATCAACAGAAAAATGTAAGTAAGAAGGAGATAAGAGAAACTACGGGTACCTTAATTAACCAGGAAGTATAAAAAAAGTATAGGTGATACAGGAAAGATCTTTAAATCAGCTATTATGTTCTGATCTCTAGACTATAGTAGCTGAGTTGTGACTGAACAGTAGGATAGCAAGATAGACTTGAATAAAGCAGGAATAATTCAGAGAATAACTATATAAATTAGATTGTAAGATACCTTGGTGAAATTCTAGTATGTAAAGACATAACTAAAATAATCTTTGAACCACCAATGATGATTGTTCAGCTCTTGCTGATGTTACAAGTTTAGAAGGAGAATATTTGACCTATATGTGAAGGTAAGAAAACAAGGACACTGGAATTAATTAATACCAAGTTACTTTATATTTAATACTGCAGAAAATTAAAAAACCCCCTGTGAATATTGAGTAAAATACCTAAACTTCATAAAAATATACCTGGAGGAGAAAAATAGAGCTGTCGGGAGTCATCAAGCAGGGATTTGTCAAGAATTGACTGTGTCAAACTAATTTAATTTAGTCCTTTCATAGAAAACATGGCAGAGCTCATAGAAGAAATAATAAAACTGATTCACTTTGACTGTAGTGGAACTTTACTTCCAAATGACATTTTCATAAAACCCCCTGATGTAGTAGATAAAATAACAAAAAGGTGGGTGTCTAATCAACAACAACTTTACTTGAAGTGTAGTTATGTTATCAGACTGCATTTCTAGTGGGGATTCACTGGGACCTATGCTGGAACTTGTTCTGTTCAGTATTTTAGCTGCAGTTTGGATGGAATTAGAGAGTGCACTTAAAAATTTTTAAATGACATGAAGCAGCAGGGAGCACAAGCACTCTGGAGTATAGTTTTAGAACTCAGATTATCTTAATAATAATGAGAAATGGTCTGAAATCAATCAGGTGAAATCTAAAAAGTACAAGAACAGAACAGAACAGAACAAAACCAAACCATTTTAGTTATCCACACATGGACAGAAGCCCAGTGTTTCAGAATAATTTGTAATTACTTCTTTCCCAGTTTTGGGTGAGGGATGCATGTGTATAGCTAGGGGGAACAAAGAGAAAAAAAAGAAAAAAAAAAAGGGCAAGAAACTAGGGGAATAACAAACTCAGCTGGAATGGGGAAGAAGAAGGGAGGGGGTGAGATACTCCAGTTCTATCACTGCAGTATTTTTCTCTTACATTAAACCAACATCAGATAAAAGAAGCAGGGACCAAACTTCAGACTTTTTGTTTTCCTAAGTAAGTACACTATTTAGGTTATCATTAGAATTTCCATGATTGTTCTTCTCCAGCTCCTATGAAACACACAGTCTTCCGTACACAGTATTAAAATTTAAAGGTGAACGATGGACAGTGAATCTGGAGAGAAGATCCTCTTGCGAAACAGACTCTTATTTGAAAAGGATCATGAAGTTACAACTTCCATTTCCTGAAAAAATAGTCTGAAAAGAAGTAATTACTGTGCATCTAAATGAAAAGTTACTAAAAGAATGAACTCTAACACCATCACCATAATGTCTAAACTAAGAAGAGGACTGGATTCCAGGTAGTTTCATCTATTGCATTCTATTTGTCATCTCCAAGTATCTTGTTCAAGGAGTGAGAACATTAAGGCAACTCATTTCCTTCCTCCAACAGGGAGAATTTATATATATATTTAGAGTTTTACATCAACTTCTTTTAGTTTGGATCAGAACATAGTTTCTGAAGCAAATCGCCCACATTTTCTCATTTACTGTGTTACTGTACTTTGGTTTGTACTGCAGATTGATCCTGGAACCTGCAAACTGCAGTTCTTTCAGTTGAAAATAAATTAGGACTAAACCGAATGGCCTCCAATCATTCTTTTATTTGGATCAAGCTAGTTGCAGATAAAAACCCTTTGAAGGCTTATACTCTACCAATCCAATCCTATCACACTGCACTATTGTCCAGTGTAAATAGAGTCTTAATCATAGTGTATATCCCTTGCGCAAATTAAGGATACTTGAACTGACTTGAAGCAGGTTATTCAGAAAATGGTATTACCGTAAGAATCATGCTACAGGAAAGACCAATCTGCTTTAGATTGGGACATGTTCAGATACTGCAAACATAGGGGCCACAAAAGTATCTAACATGGATACTTAAACTCTTTCACACTTAAAAATGAGAGTAGGCATGCTTAATATTCTTGCTGAATTGGGGACCCTACAGCCTAGCACCTTCATTAAATATCAGTTAAATGGGGAAAAAAAAAAAAAAGAAGCTACCCCACCTTCTTTGATACTGAGAATTACAAACCATTTAAATGAATATTAGATGTTGTTTCTGGTATTTTTCACCTAGGCAAACTGAATAAATTCTGGATGTCTCAGTCCATCGCAGCAGGTATTTTATGAGATTCCCTGCAGCCACAATGCAGTCACAGGTTCATTGACATTTATCTCACACTAGGATTAGAAATACATAGAGGTCAATTTGATAGGCTTAGAAGTCCAAAGAAGAGATGGTATTTCCTGCACTTTTTTGTAGGTTTTAATAAGATTTAGGAATCTTGTGTCCATATTGCTGTAAATATCAATTCAATTTCCTCGCAGTACTGATAACCTCGTGAAAAGATTCGCTGAAAAGGAGGCCAGAGTGATACATAGTAGTCACAGCAATCATTGTACATGAGTACATGACAAGAATTTTCAAAAATTACCCATAAATTACCCACTTGATTAGACGGTATAAATGAACCTTGGACATTTTAAAGACCCAGCTGAATAAAGTCCTGAGCAACCTAGTCTGGTCTCATTGCTGAACTGGTTTGAGCAGAAGGTTGGTCTTTAGCTTACTAAAACCTGAAATACAGAAAAGAAATGCAGAAACTAAGGATCCATCTATTTGAAACAAAATGAAAGGGTGTAACTTTCCATTTACTCCTAACCCATAGTCTTGTGAAATACGATCTCTGACATTTAATCCTATATACGGAACTAAATACACAAAGAAGTGTCATATAAGTATTGTGTAATGTTAACATTACAAAAAGTGTTTGATGCGCAGCTTTAAACCAGCACTACTCTTAATAAAATTCTAGAGTTCATTTATATTTAGTAAACTGATATTATGTGAATGCAGAGAAATGAAGGGAAATTTTTTTATTTGCTTGCTTTTTGGTATCTAGCTCTTTTCTTTTCCTAAACTACCAAAGTCCAACAAAAATGTAAAAGTGGTAGTAAGTTATACACTACTATTCCATTATGGGACATACTGTGGGCAGGTTCTGTGGTGTAAACACAGAGTTACACTTTGCCTCACCTGTTCTGAATACTTAAAGGTATATAAACATAATACTTATTTTAAAAGTTTTACAAGAAAGGGGAAAAATTTTGACAGACAATATTTTTCATTCCTTTTTGAGAAATATGCAGAGGGATTCAGTACCTACAGCCCCCATGCTGAAATAGTTTCTCATGGTGTGTTTACTTGAAGGGTTACCAAGGGAACTAGGCACAACAGATAGCAGTGTTCAAGAAAAAGTAATAAAAATGGTCTTCAGAGGTCTTTTCATCTAAAAGTAGAATCTCAAGCTTCCATGAATATGAACTTTATTTTTTCTGTTTTGCTATACATAACTCTTTCTATTAAAAAAAAAGACAAGTTCACTACACTAGTAGACATGCAGTTATTAACATTTTTAATGCATAAAATGATGCTTCTTTTCTGCTCATTATCAAAGGTCCAAGGGGTGAGTTCAAGAACTCAGCCACCTCTTAATCCACTGTTCTTCATTGTTATCTCAATCCTTGTCTGTCTTCAGGAAATCTCCAACTAACTTTCCAGAACAAATCTGCTTTAGAGGTACTTCTTACTGGAATGGATGCAAGCCAAACAGGGACATTTAGCCTCAGGGTCAGAGCATGGTTCTAGGTCGTCTTTTTTTGGCATTATAGACATAGCTTAGCAAAAAATGTTAGTATTTTACAATTCACTATAATTTTTCTTTTTTTTTCTTTGTTTTAGGAAGATTTGACATCAGCAGTGCAACATATAGAAAAAGGACTTCTGTATGAAACTGTTTCTATGGTCCAAACTGGGGAAATAATTATTCTCATTAAGACAGATATCTAATAGCAAAAGTGAAAAAAAAAAAATAAAAAGGTCTAATAAATGTAGGGGTTCAAAGCTTAAAGAGAAAAAAAAGAAAAGAAGAAGAAATATATTGGATCTCACAAATTAAAGAACTAACCTAGAAATCTCTACTCTAAAGTAAGACATGGAAGTAAAAGTTACAAAATGGCAAAAGATTTTGCCAGGTCAATTACAGTTTAGTAGGATTAACTTTTGCTGCAGTTTGCCTGCATTAGCACTTCATGCATTTTCTTTTCTTGACTTCTTCATATTTGTCTGAGCAGCAGAAAGATAAACCATGTAGTTCCGAGGCCTCCAATTCCCCCTCCAAAGTGCTTCCAGCACTAGATATGTAAGTGTACAAGGATCCTAATTATGAGAGCCAATAAGACATCCCTAGAGAAGCTAAAAAATAAGATTGCATTAGGCTATGTGTAACGTATTCCACCTGCATTCAAATCCATATAACGGTGGATTCCAGTCCTATGTGAGCCAAGAGATTAGATGCCTTGTTCAGGAATAGGGAGACATGGCTTTGAACCTGTTATATTGGGAAAGAATACATAATCTATAAAGTTTAAAAGTGTAATTTACCCTTTTGGGCATACAAGAATTACATGAAAACTTCAGAAGGAAGAGACATGAAAGAATTTGACTTTGGCTTTTGCACATGGTTTGAAGTTTAACAGATGAGATGGTAATGTACTGGTTTTGGCTGGGATAGAGCTGAAAACAGTGTTGATAATACAGAGATGTTTTAGTTATTGACGAGCAGTGCTTACGCAGAGTCAGGGCCTTTTCTGCTTCTCACACCACCCCACCAGCGAGTAGGTTGGGGGTGCACAAAAAGCTGGAAAGGGACACAGCTGGGACAGCTGATCCCACTTGACCAAAGGGATATCCTGTACCATGTGACATTGTGCATATGACATATGGATCCCATACCATATGACATCGTGCTCTGGGGGAAAAAGGAAGGGGGGACATTCATAGCTATGACATTTTTCTTCCCAAGTAACTGTTAGGCGTGTGTGATGGTGTGCTTCCCCCCACTCCAGGCACCACCTGATCTTTATCTCCTGTAACCCTGCCCAAGCAATAACCACCCGTGGTGGTCATAATGGGTGCTTGTAGTTGTGATGGCGGCATCTGCGGCTCAATGTGGTTTCGGGGAGGCAGGTAACAACACAATAGCCAAGGGCTAACTTGAGCAATGCTGGTTCTGTGGTCAATATGCAAATATGACTATAGGTCAATCATCTTACCCCCATAAATAGTGAACAGCCCAAGAGCCTTTTGAGCTCTCCTGAATGGCAGCAGGCTGCATGCCAGGATCTCCCCTTGGGTTGGGACACTGCTCAAGGTTACTACTCCTCAAGACTGAGAGATTCCCTGCCGCAACAGATCCTCAGTAAGTAGCTAATAGCATGATGAACTTGGAAATCTTAGCTAAGTAATATAAAGTCTTGATTGCACACATATAATCCTTTGGACGTAAACTGTTGACTAAGCCTGGGACTAGGATTGGATCCAGCTGCACCTAGACTCCTCTCTGAGAAGGAGTTTAGAAAGCAAGGGGGTCCTTTCTGAAACCTTGACTCAACGGGAAGGTTACCCTGACAGCTCTGTCTGACCCTGTCCTCTATGCAGTAAATAACCAAGTGTGCCTTGCCATCCCGAAACTTGTTAAAACACTGTCACATTTACCATCAAACTTCATTGAATCTCTGTTTTATATCAAGAAATGTATTTCTGCTTCTCTCTACAAGTGAAGTGCATCGCTCCGTCCGTGACAGTGTGATGGAGCCCTGTTTTCCTGGAGCTGCCTGAACGTCTGCCTGCTGATGGGAAATAGTGAATGAATTCTGTATTATGCTTTGCTTGTGCATGCAGCTTCTGCTTTACTTATTAAACTGTCTTTATCTTGAGCCATCAGTTTCCTCACTTTTAGCCTTCCAATGCTCTCCCCCATCCCACAGGAGGGGGAGTGAGTGAGTTGCTGTGTGGGTCTTAGTTGCTGGCTGGTGTTAAACCACAAAAACTCTTTATATTAGATCACCAGAAAACAATATCAGTGATCCAAAACTCTTCCCATCTTAGTGAGCAGGAGTTCAGAGAAATATAGGTTCTCACATAGACAGAAAGCAGAAATCTAAATAATACCCTCTGGAGGCAGACATGAGATGCAGCCTTTTACCACGAAATACATTAAAAAATTTAAGCAGTTTGGATCATTCTTCTGAAGGCAAGTACTTAACTTTTTGGTTTTTTAAAAAGATTTATTTTGAAATCTTGATCTTGCCAAGAGACACTTGTTATAGAAACATAGAGATGCAATAAAGGCTGCCATCCTTTCAACAGAATTGTGGGAAGTAAAGACAAGGTGTTAAGAAATGTGGAGTAAGCTAACCAAGTAACTGATATGAATTTGACTTGGAACATAATGGGGAACTACTGAAATGTTTCAAACAGTATGGGGAGGGAGGTGAGCAGAATGACATATAAGAGAAATTATTTTGGCAGTAGCTTTTTGGACTGCAAAGATAAGGGAGTATATTTAAAGAAAGAAAAAAGATTAAAAAATATATGCAGGATTTTTTAATTAATGCAATAATATATATTATAAAATTAAGGGTTTTTTATAATCAGAAAAAAGTACAATGATGTTTAGACTGCTATTGTGCACAGATCATTTCTTCTCTTGCTGACCGATATTGCCTTATTCTTTCTGAGTCTTCCCTGGTCTGTCTGAGTGCATCTGTTATCTCTTGTTCTATATTGAACTTGTAAATGTCATGAGGCAGGGATCATCCATCTGTTTTCTGCTTGCATGACGGGTTTTCACTTTAAGATCCTGATACAAGATTGGGCTTTTTTAGTGTTACAGAAATACTCATACTAATATGTTTGTCAAGAACAAATCAAACCAAATAATTTTAAATTCTTTCTTCAACACAATTTCTGGTTTACTGGATAAGAGGAAAAAGAGAAAGGTAACATACCTACATACCTGGTTTAGTTGGTTGCTTTGTTGTTGGGTTTTTTTTTTTTTGTTCATGGCATCCTCATAAGTAAACTTAGAAAAAGAGGTCTAAGTAGCACAGCAGTAAAATGACTGTACAGCTCACTAAAAACCTGTACTTTAAAGAGTAGTTAACAGTGCATCACAAGAAAACTGTTGTAACATTTCAGATAAAGTCCTGTCCTTCTAACAGGTTCAATTAAATAATTTCATGAATGATTAGATAATACAATAAAAAGGATGCATATAAAATCTACTGGTAACTCAGAGATGGGAATAGTTGCAGTTTCTGAGAACAAAACTAGAATTTAAATCATCTTGATAAATTGGAGGAATAGTTTAAAACCAGTAACATGAAATTCGGTAAAGACAAGGGCAAAGTGCTATGTTCAAGCCAGAAAAAATCAAAGGCATAATTGGAAAATGGGATATAACTTGAGGAAATGGTCAAGGAATATGATGGGTGATAAACTGAATCAACAGTGTGATCCTGTCACACAAAAGTCAAATCTCATTATTATATATAATAAAAGAATATCATATGTAAGACAAATGACTGTTAAACATTTAGCTGAAATTTTAGTTTCAATTTTTAAATAAATTCCAGAAGACATGATTGTATGCAAATTTAGAAGTGATGAGGTGTAGGAAATTATTGAAAGTGTTGTTTTAAAGGGATGATTAAAAGAAGTCTTAACACTTTTGACTGTGATTATTTATTTTTATGTAGGAATGGATAGGACAAGAAATAATATGTGTAATTTTCAGGGAATTGGAAATTAAACAGTTAGAAAACATTCTAAGCATAAGAATTTTTGAATGTTCCTTACTTTGAATATCTGTTGCTACTGTATTTAAAGGGAGGGTAATGAATACCTGTCAAGACACTTGAAGTATACTTTCTCTCTCTCAGAAATGGAAGAAACCCCAAACACTTGGGACATTTACAAACTTGTCTGGTTTGGGTTTGGGTTGGTTTGTTTGTTTGTTTGTTCTTTGTTTATTTGTTTGTTTGTTTTGTAACTGAATGCTCACCTTTGGAATTAAGAACAAAATAAAACAAAAAGGCTTTTGAGTATGAATATTTTTGAATTTTGAATATGAAAACCTTGAATATGAATACTTGTTAAATGATTACATATAATAACAAGTAAAGAGCTTCTTTAGAAAACTGTGAGATCATATTATACTATTAAATGTAGACACATGGTTCAGAAAGTTCCTGACCTCAAAAAGCGTGGTGATTGGAAGAGTATTCTAAGGCACTACACATATATGTTTGTTCTGTTCACATACTATCTATTACTGCTCACTGTTAAAGACAGGGCAATGAAACACAGGTCTGACTGGACCTGTTGTTTTTATGTTGTAGACATGCTAAGGAAAATGTTAAATAAAACCTTGAAGACATAAGAAATAAATGAACTGCTAAACAGATTATCATACATCCATTGAATCCAGCAGCTGATAGTTCAACTATTCTTTATGAACTATTTTTTTTTTTCTTCACATACTGATATTTCTAATATTCCCTATTTTCTTTTGTGGCTTTCAGAACCCAAAAGCAATGGAAATACATAAAGATCTCAGTGAAACCATGAACGGATTTCAGAACTGTGTTCTACCATAGCAGAATTAAATCACTGTGTGGAAAACAGCAACTACACCACCAGCAAAATACGGAGGTTTAACATCCCACAGTGTTCTACCACCACCCCCCCAAGAAATCAAAACGATATGTTTGGCTACCATAGTAAAAAGTAGACTTCACATTTCAATACAGTGCCTGTGGCTGACTTGTTTGATTCCTCACTTAGCTCTGTTTTTCATTTGTTTCCTTATGAAGAAACAAGGGTGTTCATATACAGGTCTTACTCCTTATTTGTTTGTATTTTAAGAATGAATCTATAAAACAAACAAGTAAACCATATGCAGTGCCCATAAACCTTTGATAAGAATATCAAACACAAAAAAAACCCAAAACCCAAAACAATCAAAACCCCCAAACAACCCAACCCACACTACAAAATATTTGAGGAACCAACAAGGAAAAGTGCTTTATTGGATATGGTGTTTATGAACAAGGAAGAACTGGTTATGGATGTGAAAGTCGGAGGCAGCCTTGGCTGCAGTGACGAAGACATGGTGGAGTTTGGGATACTAAGAGGAGAGAACAGGTCAAAAAAGCAGGAATGCAGCCTGGGATTTCAGGAAAGTAGACTTCAACCTCTTCAGAGATCTGCTTGGGATCATATCCCATGGGATTCATTTGGTATAAGACAGATGGATGATATTCAACGATCACCTCCTTCAAGCTCAAGAAAGGTCCATCCTGACAAGTAGGATATCAAGCAAAGGTGGCAGGAGCTCCTAACTGAACTCAGACGTGAAAAAGAAATGTAAAAGAGGTGGAAGCAAGGGGAGGTGAGCCAGGAGGTGTTTAAGGTTATTGTCTGATCTTGCTGGGATAAGATTAAGGAAAGCCAAAGATAACCTGCAGCTGAATCTGGCAAGCAACATGAAAGGCAGCAACAAAGGATTCTACAAGTACCTAAAGAGCAAGAAAAAGACTAGGCAAAATATAGGCCCAATGCTGAATAAGGCAGAAAACGTACTGAAAAATGATACGGAGAAAGCTGATGTATTCAATTCTTTCTTTGCCTCAGTCTTTACCATTAAAAACATCCTTCATGAATCCAAGGCCACTGAGATCAGAGGGAAAGTTTGGAAGATGGCAAACTTACCCTCTGTGGCCAAGAACTAGGTGAGGGAGCACTTCAACAAACTTGATACACATAAATCCATGGGGTCTGACAGATTGCACCCATAAGTGCTGAGGAGCTGACTTATGTTACTGTGAGGCCACTTGATTATCTTGGAATGGTCATGGTAATTGGGAGATACTAAAAATGCAACTGGGGACAGACCAGGATGATCTGCTCTATCTGACCATGCTTGGAGTAAGGGGTTTGGACTTGATGATTTCAAGCCATCCCTCGCAACCTAAGTTAGTTAACATCTCCAGGGATGGAGACTCCACAACATTTCTGGGTAACCTGTTCCAGGGTTTGACCATTTCGTGATACAAGTGTTTTTGTATGTTTAAATGGAATTTCTTGCATGTCAGCTTGTGCCCATTGCCTCTTGTCCTATCAGTGGGCACTACTGAGTGTAGCTTGGATTCCTTATCTTTATTCCCTCCCATCAGCCATTTTTACATGTCGGTAAAATCCCCCCTGAGCATGCTCCTCTCCAGTCTGAACAGTCCCAGCATTCTCAGCAGTTCCTCGTATGAAAGACCACAGAATCACAGAATTTTTGAGGGTGGAAGGGAACTTTGCAGGTCACTTGGTCCAACCCCTACTTCTTGGCTGCCAACGACCATGTCCAGATGGCTTTTGAATTTCACCAAGGATGGAGATTCCACAGCCTCTGTGGTGGATTGACTCTGGCCAGGTGCCCACCATTGCCAGTCTATCACTCCCTCTTCTCAGAGGGATAGGGGAGAGGAAATGTAACAAAAGGTTCATGGGGCAAGATAAGGACAGGGAGAGATCATTCAGCAATTACTGTCACAGGCAAAACAGACTCAACTTGGGGAAAATTAATTTATTACCAATCAAATCAGAGGAGGATAATGAGAAATAAAACCAAATCTTAAAACACACTGCCCCCACCCCTTGCTTCTTCTTGGGCTCAACTTCAGTCCCAAATTCTCTACCTTCTCCCCCCAAGTGGCACAGCGGGACGGAGAATGGGGGTTGTAGTCAGTTCATCACACGTTGTGTCTGCTGCTTCTTCCTCCTCAGGGGGAGGACTCCTCACATTCTTCCCCTGCTCCAGCGTGGGGTCCCTCCCATGGGAGACAGTCCTCCATGAACTGCTCCAGCATGAGTGCTTCCCACAGGCTGCAGTTCTTCACAAACTGCTCCAGCACGAGTTCTTTCCATGGGGTGCAGTCCTTCAGGAACAGACTGCTCCAATATGGGTGCCCTCACAAGATCACAAGTCCTGCCAGCAAACCTGCTCCAGCGTGGGCTCCTCTCTTCACGAAGTCACAGGTCCTGCCAGGAGCCTGCTCCAGCATGGGTTTCCCATGGGGTCACAGCCTCCTTTGGGTATCCACTTGCTCTGGTGTGGGGTCCTCCACGGGCTTCAGGTGGATATCAGCTCCACCGTGATCCTCTGTGGGCTGCATGGGGACAGCCTGCCTCATAGTCTTCATCACAGGCTGCAGGGGAACCTCTGCTTCAGCATCTAGAGCACCTCCTCCCCCTCCTTCTTCACTGGCCTTGGAGTCTGCAGAGTTGTTTCTCTCACATATTCTCACTCCTGTCTTTGGCTGTTGTTCACAGTTCATTTTTTTCCCCCTTCTTAAATACACTATCCCAGAGGCGCTACCACCATCGCTGATTGGCTCAGACTTGGCCAGCGATAGGTCTGCCTTGGAGCCATCTGGCATTGGCTTTATTGGACACAGGGCAAGCTTCTAGCGTCTTCGCACAGAAGCCACCTCCGTAGCCCCCCTGTTACCATAAACTTACCACGCAAACTCAGTACAGCCTGTCTGTGAAACCTGCTCCAGTGACAGGTTAGTCTCACAGTAAAGGGCATCACAGACCTGTTGTTGCTCTGTCTTATGTTGCTGAATGCCAGCTGTCCCTTGAAGAAGTTGGACATCAGCCACTGAGGGATTGCATAACTGATTAGCATGCCAGAGTCTTATTTGTTATTGGAATTAACCAGACAAATTGTTCCACCAAGAACGGCCAGGCACCTCCACCCATGGAACTGAGAAAGAGCTCTAAATCTTTAAGTCTTGCCTGTGTCCAAGTTGGGTGGGGTTTCCCATGATACTCCAGTCCCTTAATCATCTTTGTGGCCTTCTGGATTTTTCCAGTAAATCCGTCTCTTTCTTTTACTGGGGAACCCAGAACTGGGACACAGCACTCCAGCTGTGGCATCATCAGTGCTAAGTAGAGGGGAAGGATCACCTCCCTTTTTCTAATGTAGCTTGGGATTCTGTTGGCCTTTTTTGCCACTGCTGGCCGATGGTCACGCTGCTGTCCAACAGGAATCTCAGTTCTTTCTCACCAGGGCTACTTTCCAGCCAGTCAGTCTGCCATCAGCACCCAGCATGTACCAGCGCCTGGGGTCACTTCTCTCGGGATGCAGAATTTTGCATTTCCTCTTGTTGAACTTCAGGAT
This sequence comes from Burhinus bistriatus, assembly GCA_013397275.1. Lineage (NCBI taxonomy): Eukaryota > Metazoa > Chordata > Aves > Charadriiformes > Burhinidae > Burhinus > Burhinus bistriatus. The sequence goes on from VYXH01008581.1 coordinate 92,689, forward strand.
ATTCTTCTCAACCCAGTTCTCCAGACTGTTGACGCCCCTCTGATGGCAGCACAACCCTCTAGTATATAAGCCTTTCTTCCCAGTTTTGTCTCATCTACAATAACTTGCTGAGCATGCACTCTGTCCCAGCACGCAGTTTATTAATAAAGATGTGAAGCAGCATTGTCCTAGCACTGACCACAGAGTACAAAATTGATGACTTGCCTCCAGCTGAACTCTACCACTGATCACAACCCTCTGGGCCCAGACCATTCAACCATTTTGCAATCTACCTCACCATCCACTTATCTAACCTGTATTTTGTCAGCTTGCCTATAAAGATGTTATGGGAAACAGTGTCAAATACTTTGCTAAGGATAAGCCTTACCACAGTAGAGATAAACAACGATATAGGTTGTTTACCTATATATGTTCTATCTATACTCTACTCCTCATGAAATAACTTTTTGCATTTTGACTTTTGTTGATTTAGACACACAGTATGAAATTCATTCATAGTTTGGTGTCAGTTTTCTCTTAAAAAATACAGGAACTGATTTTAGGCCTCTGTTCTGAATCAAGTATGAAGAAGATTTAAAATAAGTTACTATCTTAGTGACTTCACTGCCATGGTGTAATACTGTTCTGCATTCATGCCACTGAATGCCAAGTGGAACAGCATCAGGTGGAAAGACTGAATGTGACTCACGTCAGAAGGTAGGGAATGTGTCATAAAATTCATTCAGTTCAATAAAGTATTTAAGCAAGACTTAACGGTGCTCTAATGATTGAGTAATGTGTTGAACTGACATAGAGACAGCACTGCCTCTTTTTGGTTTTGGCCTTTATTAAATGTACCCCAAAACATTTAGTTCTTAAGTGAAAGAAAACCAGAAGCTGAATTTGTGAGTAGCTGAAGCTGGTCCCAAACAGACTATCTTTTTTTCAAGGATGGATAAGAAGAAAAGGAAGAATGGGAAGAATGAGGCTAATAGTGTTAGTAATAACAATGCATCATACTTAAAAAAGATAAATTTGTTTTAAGGTGGGTTTTACCAGTAAAAGCTGTATGCAATTTGAATGTTACTTTTCATTTATATCAGGAGAGTTTGCTGTTATTAAAATTAAATATACTCTGTCAGATAAGTAATGGAAATAGACTCACAACAGTTCAGGTTTAAAGGGTTCGTATGAGAAACAGTGTGGCCAGCAGGACTAGGGAAGTGATCATCCCCCTGTACTCAGCATTGGTGAGGCTGCACCTCAAACACTATATTTAGTTTTGGGCCCCTCACTACAAGACAGACATTAAGGTGATGGAGCGTGTCCAAACAAAAGCAATGAAGCTGGTGAAGGTTCTAGACAACAAGTCTTTTCAGGAGTGGTGGAAGGAACTGGGATTGTTTAGCCTGGAGAAAAGGAGGCTGAGGGGGGACCTTATCCCTCTTTACATCTACCTGAAAGGAGGCTGTAGCGAGATGGGTGTTGTTCTCTTCTCCCAAGTAGCAAGTAATAGGACAAGAGGAAATGGCCTCAAGTTGTGCCAGGGGAGGTTTAAGATGGATATTAGGAAAAATTTGTTCACTGAAAGGGTTGTCAAGCATTAGAGCAGACTGCACAGGGAAGTTGAGTCACCATCCATGGAGGTATTTAAAAGACATGTAGATGTGGCACTTAGGGACATGGTTTAGTGATGGACTTGGCAGTGCTAGGTTAATGGTTGGACTTGATGATTTTAAAGATCTTTTCCAACCTAAACAATTCTATGATTCTATGTTTCTGTGACTTATATAGCTAAAGGAAAATGTGTATTAACTCCTAGAAATTACAAATCTCAGGATTCCAGGATTATATTTTGGTTATACTAACTATTCTTCAGTTTAATAGAATAAAAAAATAGGTAACAAATAGTTTTGGCCATGGGGTTTTTTTAATTGGAACTATACCTTCAAGGGCAGTTGCACTACTGTGAGCTTTTACTGTAGCTTCTCTATTAGCATGTATAGAGTTCTTTCGCATTTTGATATTCCAAGCCAAAATGGAAGATACTAAGTAACTGGAAGACTCATGATGCATACCAATAAGGAAAAAAAAGACAAAAAAAAGAAAAAAGAATGTGGGATTATAGCAGAAACTACCTTGAAGCCAAATTACTACAGTAATTTGAGGAAGAGGAAGAGGTATAAAATTGCACAACAGATAATTGAGAAACAATCAATCCACATGAGAGTTATACCAAAACTTCAAATAAATAATAATTTTAAACAATGGATCCTGATAACTGTATATGCCTTCTGCAGTGTTAACATATATTAAATAACATGAATCTTAATATTCAGTACTTTCTTATATGTCAAAATCTTTCATTATTATTGCTAAAAGTAACAGGCATGAGAACTGGGAGAAATTAAACACAGCATGAATATTAAGATTATAGTTTGTAAACACGGAATAGAGATCTGTGTCTTGCTTGACTTCATGGGTGCATTTGTGCTTTGATTTATTTGCAACACTAGCAAAGACATGGGAAAGAAGGAAAGAAAAAAAAGGATTAAAAAAAGCAAAGTAAGGCAGTATCTGATGCAAATAAATTAACGTGGAAATATTGGATACAAACATAAGTGACAGAAAGGTTGAAACCTAGTGCAATGGAACTAAATGTACTGCATGAAATTGCTCCTGAATCGAAAAGAAATATTTTAAACTTAATTATTTTTTTTTTTAAGAACAGTGTTCTGAAATGAAACACAAAACATGACCTCATTTATGAGGCTGCTTTGGAGATTAAATAGAAAATAGAGCTTCCTAATCATACAAAAAATGAAAAAGAAGGATTGTAGATTTATCTTTGGATGCAAATAAATATTCCTGCTGACTGCTTATTCCAGCTAAAGTACTGTACATTGGTCATTCACTGGAACTTGAATAAGTTGTCTACTTCATAATGTATTCAGGTGAAGTGAATTTCATTCTTTGCTAAATGCTAGCTACAGAGTCACAGGTAATTATTATTTAGCAAAACTAAAAAATTAGGTTAAACTATACCAGATAATGTTAACAAATTTAACACAGGTGCTGTTATATACAGGTATAATAAATAGGTCATAAATATTATAGATTTTTTTTTTATGTTTGGTTATATTTAAAATCTGTGATATGGTGACCTTACTTAAAACCATGCTCAGACAGATGAGATTTTTACTGCATCTGCCCAGGTTTAACTCATTAAATGATCGTGGTATGTGATAACAAACAAACAAAGCCAGATATTTTTTTTAGGGGAGAGGGTTTCCAAAAGCTCTGGACTTCATCTACTGTGTTCTAATAGTTTAGGTATGCCTGGGAAAGAAACAAATGAGAGAGAAATTCTTACTAACTTTATTTCCTTCTAACATACTGTGGGCAGGAAAGTCAAAAGGTGATAATACACTTTATACTATTGACTGCTAATTGACTTGAGATATTGAGAAAGTAAGAGACATTGGCCTGGGGTGACATGACCAATAAAGCCATTGTCTTTTTTTGCTGAACTTCTAAGTCAGAAAGTTGTAGATAGTGAAAACAATAACCTCTTGGTAGGAAATGCATCCACGAATGTCCATTACCATGCTGAAGGCTGAGTCCAAGGAGGAGCTCAGCCATATAAAGGCCAGGCACCAGACTGCAATTCGACCAGCTGGAGTAAGCGTCCTGTACCCTGGAGGCCATGGTACCAGTTGCACCTGGACCAGAGGCCACGGCTGCTGTAAGCGTGTTCTGTGCAGACTCTGTGTGTGTGTGTGCAGGTATGTATATATGTATGTGTTCTAAAATAGAAGTTGCTACCCACCCACTAATGACCACCCATCTTTAACAGAAAGATATTAGATGTTATGCCACTGGGTGGTGTGGTTCTATTCTTAAGGCTGTTTCACCCCTAAATTTATCTGTGGTAGATGGTAATATAACTCTATCAGAAGAAATTTTACATGGAATTAAGGCATCGGTTAGGTAAAAACCCCTAAGTTTCTACCAAGAAATCCCTTGTAAAACTAGTTCATTAAAATTCAGTTGAAAGTGCTTTCACAAAGTATCAAGTCCAAAACATGGAACAAAGAACAAGTAAACGGATTGCACCTATGAGTTAGTTACAGAAGATGGTTTTGTTGCTTTCCTTCTACTGATTGGTACTTAAGAAAGCAAAATGTGGAATAAGCAGGGTTGTTTAGCACTGCATGTTCTCCTCATAAAAGATAATAAACTTACTGGAGGACTTGGTTAGTCTCGGCCATATTCCCTACTCAGCTTCTGCTCCAAAAGAGGCTTTGGAGTGCAAGATAGGGGGATTCTTGTTCAAAAAAACCCTGAATAAATACAACCAGAAGACATTACAATACTATTATTCTGACTATTTTCATACTTACTCTTGCTCCCATTTTGCCAACTATCTCTTACTCCTACGTTTTATATGCACTGGTTCAGCAAAACTGTATGCTCAGTCAAAAGATTTGCTGGAATATATTGCCAGTTTGCCTCTGTGCGGTTGTCTGCAGACTGCAAACAAGCTTTGTGGTTAGATTACACTGACTGTGAATGACATTCACCTGTTCTAATTCGTAAAGCTTCAAGAAAATTAGAGCACAATACAGGTAGTATGCATAAGTAAGTGAAATTAGCTATCTTTTGTGTGTTTGTTTTAATTGAGAAATTTGCTGCAGAAATACCCTATTTCCATATAGGGTATATTATATGGAAATATAATATAATAAATATATATTTATGTACAAACGTGCACAAGCCCTTACCAATGGGTTATTGAATGCACATTGCCTGGATGCTTTGATTTTAAACTGCTCATCACTATTTGGATTAGCACATCACAAGAAAAGTGTAGGGTTGACTCTTATGCAACATTCTCATCCTGTGTAATGACAATTAATTGTTTTCCCTATTTACCAGGTATAAATACTAAGACATATTTTTGCAAGCTAATATAAATACAACGTTCACTTTTTCATATGTCTATTCGAATGTTATAAAGTATAGCTCCATTTTAATAATGTGTGTTCAAGTTATCATGCTTACCACTTTCTTTTGGAGAAGTCATTCTGAAATCATTGGAAAGATTTGCAGAATAAAAAACAATTTAAGTTTAGCTTAAGGAAAGCATAATATTAAAAGATAAAATTTCTGTAGAGAAAATAAGCAAACAACCCAACCTAACAAAACCTAGGTGTTTACATCAAAAGTAGCATATTTGTATCAACCCAAAAATAGTTTCACATTAATAGAATTCAATTCATTAAAAGCTTTCTCAACAACTCCTTTCAGTTAGGAAGAGCTGCTTTCTTTCATTCTGCTCTGACAAATCAGTTCAATTTCTTGTTTTGTTAAAAAAGCCAAGTGATTTTTTTTTAACAAACTTTCATTTATTTAAATTCGGAATGCAGTGAAATTTTGTGTAAACAATTTGATACAACAACTTACAGTATAAATTTTAATGAAAGAACATATTATCTACAGCAACTACAATAACAGAAAATAGAAGCATGTCCACAAAAATAAACGTGAAATGCAAACCTTCCAATAGAATTAAGCATTTATATAGTCTACTGGTTAAATAAGTAGGGTAAATCTTAGTCACTGGTAAAAGTCTCACCTGCATTATGGTGCCTAAATCTGAGTTTGAAGCAAGTTATCACATAAAGAAAGAATGAATAATGCATGTCTTTATATGGCTTTGTATCCCCAGGGAATGGCTGTCTACACCTGGAGCAGAAGTGCTGGAGAAGAAGATGGATACACTAATTGTATAAATCTGTACTTTTTTCCTAGTAGAGCTGGCAACAAAGAAAAAAGTATGGAAAAGAGAACAGATTGATACAGAAGAAAGGATAGTCACTGTTTTGAAAAATGAGGTGGTAATCTTAAATTAAAAAAAAAAAAAAGTAAACCCACTTGTGAGCAGTATCAATCACAAAATAATTTTCTGTGTTTTTTTCCAATCTCACATATGTTACATGAAATAAATCTAAAGAAAAGGTTTTATTTAAGCAGATGTGCCTGAGAAAGCAGTCATTATTATGTATTAGTACCTGGATGATGCTTAATATAATTGTTTCAGGACCAGTTTTGTGTGTTTTGGATCTTTAAACAATTCTCCCTGAAAAGATGAAAACCAAACATAATTTGCATAACATACTTAATAAACGTAGCTGTTCACTCAAAAATGTACTCTGGTCTCATTCATATTAAATGTCCTTTAGAGCAATATAACTAAATAAACAGATGGATATTTGGAAAAGAGCTGTATAGTTTACAGTGTGATTTATGCTATTAACACAAGAAAAAGAAAATTACAAGGAAAAAAAACACCTTTCTAAAATGACACTGGATTTATAAACAAATCAAAATTATATTCACTTGTGAATAAATAATACAAAATTTAGTATATGAAGTTATTTTTTGAAGGCATTTATATACCTGAAGTGAAATGGTTGAAAAGAACCTAAAGAAAGAAATATTTTTTAATTTAAATTAAACTCTTCTTTTTTAGGCAAAAGCAGCACAAGTCTGACATTGTGATACAGGATTTTCCAATGCTGGGATTACAAAATGACTTAATCTTAAAGCAGTAATTGTCCTAAAGAAAACAGTCTTGATAATCTTCTCATGGGTAACTGTATATTCGCTTTTTAGTTAATTCTTGTTATGAGTAACTTACCTTTAGTAATAAATGAAATTGTACTTTGAAAAACATCCCTATTTATATTCCCCAGCACTATCAGTGCTATAGATGCTGAGGGCCAGGCCCAAGCCAACACTAGTTATCCCTAACCAGTTCTGTACAGCACCAAGCCACCTGCCTAGCCTCCCTGGCTTTGGTCTTTTAGGATTTTACATCTTTCCTTCTGGCATTTTCCCTTGTGAATACTTGAGGTAGTAATGACCTCATCTCACCAGTCTCACCACTGATTGTAACTGTGACTTTCTCATCTTTATGCAGATTTTCTCACTGCTCTCTCTCAAAAGCCCAAGCCCCCATTACATATTTGGACTCTACCAGACCCATATCTGGTACAGCCCAGATAGTAAACAAGAAATATTTATTTTTTTTTTAAGAATTTCCAGGTGCCTAAGTTTCTCAAGAGAGTAGGTAGTTATTCTGCGTTACTTGTAAGTCTGGTCAGGAAACCAAACCTAAGTTTCTTGAAGGCTGCTTTTGTTTTATTTCATGAAATCATCATCATTTGAATTGGAAGGAACCTCAGGGTATTTTCTACGCCCATCTTCTTCTTAAGGCAGGGTCAACATTGGGTTCCTTTATCTTGTCTTTGCAGTAAAATGGAGAAAATGTATGCAGGGAATGATTCACCTGATGGTTAGAGTTATGTCCAACTTAGGATGAGAAGAACTGCTGCCTGGTAGTCCTTATTTCAGTAGCTGTGCCTACTCAAATGTAGTTGTCCACATTTCATCAGATGATCTGAGTGTTTGAGAAAATGGAGTGAAATGGTTGGAGACCTTTAAGTAAGCACTCTCAAAAAATATAACACATGTAAACAGGATGGACATCCTTATAAAAGGGACCTGAGATGTGATAGCCTGACAACCAGAGCACCCAAATTGCCAGTAAGTGGGAAATCTTCTTTAGGTAGGGATAAGACGGAAAGAGTGCAGAGAAGAGGAAGAGTGTTCATGGAACTGTAGGAAGGGTGTGCCACCACTGCCAGTTAGTCCTGTCACCTGTATATTGATAACCACTAGTAAGGTCTGAACACGTGTCCTTACTCTGTATTTCAGAATCTGGAATAAGGAAACTCACAATATTTTTAAAGAAGCACTGAGCCAACAATGCAGCACTGTGCTGTGTAGACATATGCCCTAATGCTGAGGAGGACATGCATCCTTGTGAAGCTGTTTCTTGAGTAGAAGTGAATTCAAACACACATTTAAGTGATATCTGACTAGATTCCCTTAACATTCTGTAGCCATGCACAAGGATTTTACACACAGCGGATTAAAAAAAAGGCTTCAGTTTCCATTGGAAAGAGGCAATACTGAAGGTAGAATGCAGTATCTGTTTCATGGCAAGCACTGACACTCCACAGTCAGCTCAGTGAAAAAAAATATAGTATTATTTATTACTAATTATTTTTAATATCCATGATTTAAAACATTCATTTCAAAATTTTCAGTGAGGTCATCTTGCCAAGTACGTCCCAGTACTCCTTCCGTAAAAAACAACAGAAGCATTTATTAGTTTTTTAAAATAATTCTGTCTTGCTCATAAGAAAAAAAAGTGTGTTTAAACATCAAGAAAACAACTTTCAGTTGTTTTAAGTGAAACCAGTAGCTGTAGAGCTAGGTAGAACATATTTATCTTTTATTTTCATGCATTTCTCATTCACTTTCTCAAAATTCAACATTTTCCTTTACTGAGCTTTATGGTTTTCTGATAATAATTTCATAGAAGTCTGTGGCAAGCCTTATACATAAATGTCTAAATAGTTTTAGGACTTCTGAATCAACAGTTTCTGCTATTTCATCCATTAGCTCACTGTATATATAATTTTTACACCTGTACTGTGCTAGTTTTGCATATTAAATAGTTAATCACACTGCTGACCATTATTGGTTCTCTGTTAATTTATTAATGTTAGGTTTATCCCAAAAGACACATATCACAGAATCAGAGTTATTTTAGATATATACACACTGAGACAAAAAAAACATGCTAAATGTCTAATTTTGTTTTCCTCACTATATAATTTTATTTTACTCTTCCCTCAAGATAATAAGATACACTCATAATAAAATGCTTGGGAATTTATATGTGTGCCTCCCAGTACTGTTATCATAAAATACAAAAAATATTTCTATTTTTTTATATTAACATCTAAGGCCTAATTTCAACTTAAAAAAAAAAAAAAAAGAAAAGGAAGCAGTTGATTTCTTTTTCTTTTTTTTTAATCTGATATATTCTGTAAAGATGCTAAATATTCCTTAGGCATGTGGAATAGGTGATCTCAGTAAAGACTTTAGGGATGATTCCTATAGTATTTATCAACAATATTGAATTTCTTTTCCAAAGTTTAAATGGAATGTCCATCTACTCACTTATAATACCAGCATCAAATGAATTAGATTTCAGAAGTGGCCAAATCATCTCAAAGGGGAGGAGAAACCAATCCTAGAAAGGGACTCAAACATCCTGAAGTGTGAAGGCAAACTAAACCAACTACAAAAGTGGGCCCAAAGCAGGAACAGTAAGATACCAGAAAGAATTTCGCTTCAAAGATGATCTGCGTCAGTCTGGCAGGAGCCAGGTGTCCCCAGGGAGAGACCAAGATCTTGTAGAAAGTTCATGTGGAAAATTCAGCCTGTTTCAAAAAGACAAAGTATGTGCAGCATGAGAAGTTCTGGGAGGCTCTATTTTGGATAAAAATTAAGTCCTTTTTATGTAATAGAGACATAAGAGGGTGTAGAACACCACCACTTTGAGCAGCCAATAGATTCTGTTAATTTCTATTTTTCACCTGTAACAGTGAATGTTTGATGATGTTTTCTGTTCTTTCAGACCAATTTTATTTTCCCAGACTGTTTTACACCTTTTCAGACGATAAACTGCATTACAGTTTCCTGGTTTTGAGCTTATGGATAGCATCTCAGGATGTCTCCAGTTTCTAGGTACCCCAGCTTCTGGTTCACAGGCCTAATTCCCAGGCTCAAAGACCCCAGTCTGGCAGGCAATTTCTCTGTCAGTGTTTTTCAGCAGACATTTTCTTTTCCTTAGTAATTTCCCTTCTAACCAGGTTGCTTTTATGGCTGCTTGCATCCTAAAGGTATGAAATGTACTTGACAAAAATACTAAGCTTCTCTAAAACTTTATGAAATGATATTATTACACTTGTTTTACAGTCAGGGTCATGTAACATCAATTAGGAAATCTGCTTCACAGCAAGGACTAAAGAGACAGGTTTTCCAAGTCTTATTCTTGTACGTCAAAGTTCCATGTGTTCCATGTGTTAAGAAAGTTTCTCAATGCCAATTAATTTTTTACTTCTTTTTACGACTTTATACCTAAGAGTCTATATGTAAGAGTCAATTTACATGTGGTGTCATTTCAAAACAGAAGCCTATTAGCTAATATTTTGCTGTAAACAACATAAGGAATGGTATCAATGTCATGAGGAAAGTAGCAACTCTGAGAATATTGCTTGAAATATTCCTGTAGATTTGTATCAAAAAAATGTATGCACCCACACGCAAAAGTCCAAAACCAAGATAACTGTGAAGGTAAACAATTAAATGAAGATACTTAGTTGAGTTTGGCCTGTTCATGGGATTAATATAAATCATTTTAGGGACCTGAATTTTGAAACTTCACAGTCAAATTGTATCTTAGTTTATAAAACACGCTTATGGAAACTTCCACATTTTTGGAACCTACAAGCTTTTTCCAAGCTGTATTCTCTACAGTATTAGAAACTTACTGTGTTGATAGAAACGTAAATGTATATGCTGCCAAGTCATGTTAAAGTTTCTGGATTGAAAGTCCCTTTGTCCTACTCTGAAAGTCGGAGGTCTGTCATCAGTGGTAGGTTTAACTATATATCTGACCTAAGATCCTAAGGTGAATCAGAATGCAGAAATAACCACAAATCTTTCCAGTTTAACACAGGAAAAGTATGCTCTGAAAACATCTCTGCTCCTGGAGATTTGATTGTCTGGTCTCAGAGCCAACTCAGTGGTAGCATCAATGAGGGCTAACCCTCAGCCCATCTGGTGACACCTGAGCTGGTCCTATGCTGACTAGGGACTTCTTTGTGATGGTCCCAAACTAAAGAGCTCCACAGTCCCCGTAATATCCTATGGTAACTTAATTATGAGAACCAGCTGTATGAGTTGCAGTTTGGAACCAGGTGTCTCTTGCTATGATGTGTAGTTCCAGTTTTTAGTAACACCAAAGGCCTTGAAAATACGAGCACAGCCAGAAAACAGAGCACATGCAACCATAAACAACTCAGCAATGGTCCATTGCTGGTCCCTGCATGAATGTGACTTAGGGGGATTTTGTTTTGAAAAGGCAAGGAGCAGCAGCTAAGCAAGAACAAAAACATCATCAAGCAACAGAATAAAGTCACCTGCCCTGTTCTGGGAAAGTGACCACCCCACCCTAAAAACATTCTGCAGTATGTAGTCCAGGGTGGAGGCCAAGCACTATTGAGAGATGGAAATATCTGGAGTGGAGATGGAGGGAGGATTTCATGGAGAAGGAGAAAGAAAACAAGCCTCCTCCACTTCCTGCTTCCCTCATGGAAGAGGTCTCCAGCCTGAACACTCTGAACTCCCTGACTAACAGTGATCAAGGACCACAGCCATCAGCAGATAGTATTGTCTCTGTGGTCGTGTATGCTCACAGCTAATGTAGGATATGTGTGTTAAAGACTAACTGCCTTCAAAAGGTAGCAATAATTGATAATGAATAAGAACTAATCACTGAAAATATGTGTTATTAATGCATGTCAATCCAGTAAAGTGTTGCTTAACAGTCTGAAATTGGGCTGATTTATCAGTCTTCCAAACAGTTGCCTTTTAGCAATTTGCAAGTTTCAGATATCTATATATTCATATGTATGTAATCCAGGGTGGGACCAAGCACTAAGGACTGTTGAGAGATGGAAACATCATATGTATCTATGTACGTACGTATGCACTCAAACACACATGCACATTTTCAGCTGTAATTCAGCTGTAATTCTTAGCTTTGCTATTAAATCTTCGACAAGGTTTGCTCTCAAGCAAGTCTGCTTGAGCAGGAGCTTAGGAGAGGGAAGTATCACATGTGCTGGAAAAGGACCAAAGTAGGAATCATTTCTGCAAAGTGGGCATATAGAGGTCCACAGGATGGAAGAGGTTGTATTCAAGGATGCAGAGGAGATGACCAAAGCCACAGTGAGTCCGCTGGCCTCAGCTCTCCTGGAAAGGTTGTGGTGGCAGACAGAGGGCGAGTGTCTAATGCCTGGAAAAAGGCAATGCCTCTTTTGTCTTCAAGCAAGAAAAGATAGAGGATCTTGGAAACTGCAGACTGTTACATTCAAAATTTTGTCGTGGGCAAAAAGAAAAACACTAAACATATGCGGAAAAGGAATTAATTGTTAAGACTACTTGAAAACTTTACAAAGTAATTAAAATACAATATGTTTATAGTCCAGTTGTAACAATACAAGAAGTTCCAGTCCAGATTAATACAGCAATGCCTCATGAATAAGACAATTAAAATACTTATATGACCCCCCCTTTCCGCAGCAGGTATTTACAGCCCCTCTCTGATGTTAGGGGGATTTCTCTGGGTGCTATGACTGGCTCCTCCTGCACCGCCAAGCAGCAGGGGAGGGCTGCGCTGAGCTGTCAGCGCCATGGCAGGACTCACTGGGGAGCAGCTTGATCCTCAGGGCCAGAATCCTTCTTCCTCAATCCTGGCTAAAGTTGGTGCCTTCCTCCACCTCCACCAGCTGGCTGCCTTCTAGGGGCCCCATGAGGGACGTGGCAGGTGCCCCCTCCATCCCATTACATAAATGGCTGCTATTGCTCCCACCCCACATCAGTCAGGCCGTAGCGCTTGGCTGGTCGGTGGTGCTCCCCAAGCCAGTAGCAGCTCTTGCCAGGCAGTGACAGTCATGGGAATGCAGGGTGGGGGAACCGGGTCCAAGTGGCTCCAACCAGCTTCATGTAGTTCACATAAAGTATTTATTTCTCACATTACAAAACAGAACAGAAATGTTCAAGTGGGGTTTTTTTTGGATGGAAATCATGTGGGGAGGAAAATGGGTAGGTAGGACAAAGGCAGAGGCTAATTAAAGGTATCATTTCTGGTTCTTACTAGAAAGGCCATGGGGAGCTCTTGATGCTCTGGACTTATTTAATGACAAGATTTATCAGTCAAATTTGGCCCTGAAGGTACTAGCCACAAAATGTTTTTAGAGAACTTTTTTTCCCCTTCCATTTTGTAGTGAGGGTGCTTTCAAGATCAAGAACTTTTTACGATTATATCATATCAAGTACAGAAGTAATTTTATGAGCAATGGAGCTAATCGTCTCTTATGCTTAAGCGTTTGTTGGCTGGTTTTTTTGTTGTTGTTTGTTTTGGGTTCTTTTAAGAGAATTATAGTAATATTTCCATATACTGATATTGCCTTTACACAAGATCGTTTTAACAGTCTCATGTACACTGCGGTGCTCAGCAGGAGGAATTGGATTACAAGGCCAAAAAGTATCAAAAAACTTATTCATGCTCAATGCCTTGTATCTTCTCTAACAGTTACTAACCTCTGTGACACTCCTGAGAAGGTAACTCTCCTGGAGAGCCCTGACTCACTTCTAGTTCTGTCTGGAATGAGAAAAAAAATGATAAGAGATTACCAATGGGGAAAAAACCACAGATAAAATAATCATTGAACTTTGTTTTCCCAGGGAACACAGTTAAAAAAACAAAACAAAACAAAAAACACAACACTTTCTTTAACATAGCCCACAATCAACACTTGCTGGAAGATGCATATGCTTTAAATAAACATGATGTATAAGGCCTTAATTCTATGAGAGGAAAAGACTTTTCTCAACGAACAGTGTCTTGCAATTAGTTGTTCTAGGAAATACTTTTATGACATACAGGTGAGACTTTACTAAAGAACAAAATAACAGTCTTAAGCACAAGCATTACCTTTTGACGTTTCTTTAGCCAGTTAAGCTAAAGAAAGCCACAGATAGTTTGCAATTAAGATCCTGAACAGCTAGCAGAACTCCCCCTTAGATTTCAAGTATTAGCAACAAAAATAATTAAACAAAATATTCGAATTAACTGAATATTAAAAAAAACTAATCTGAATAGTTGGTGAGGGTTTTTTTATATATATTTGTTCCCACAAACAAGGTTCACACAAAATTAGATCTTAGTTTGGTGGTGGGAGAATCAATATACGAATTGTGTGATTTAAAAAAAAAAAAAAGTTTCATGAGAAGAAGCAGAGGCAAATACTTCTTTTGTTAGGCACAGTAATGGAATGCTTTGAGCTAGATGGGGCAAAAATGGTACTGGAACAGATGTTCTCATTCAGAAAATGAATTCTTAAAGCTCGGAGAAATTAAGTCTTAAAAGTAACCTGTTCAGTTCTTCTATACACTGAAAAATATCCATCTAGCAAACTTTTTCCTTTCCACTCTTCCTCCCTGCCTCCCATTCCAAACACCTACAACAGAAGTTTTAGTTTTAATGAATAAACCATAGCTTTCAGTAAGGGCTGAATCACCTGCTTAAATTTAACACTATTGCTCCTGAAAACCAAGCAACATTTACCAAAGCCAGAGACAAGATGGACAGTGGAGGAGTGGCATAGTACTGTATTCACTGTATCAAAAGGGGAAATTCTAAAGATAAGCAGAAAAAATGGAAGCAGTAGTGGTTTAAAAAAGAAAGAGTAACAGCATTATTCTAGTTGTCAGTGTGTGTGTCTTCTATATCATCTCCACTGAATATGCTTATGAAAATAGGTGCTCCTCCAGATGAACAGGTGAATCACGGAATCACGGAATTTTCAGAGTTGGAAGGGACCTCTAGAGATCATCTAGTCCAACTCCCCTGCTGACGCAGGAGTGCCTAGAGCACATTACTCAGGACTGCATCCAGGTGGGTCTTGAAAATCTCCAGAGAAGGGGACTCCACAGCCTCTCTGGGCAGCCTGTTCCAGTGCTCTGTCACCCTCACCATAAAGAAGTTTTTTCTTAGGTTTGAATGGAACTTCCTGTGTTCCAACTTGTGCCCGTTGCCCCTCGTCCTGTCACTGGGAACCGCTGAAAAGAGTCTGCCTCCATCCTCCTCCAACCCACCCTTTAGATACTTAGAAACAAGAATAAGGTCTCCCCTCAGCCTTCTCTTCTCCAGGCTAAAGAGTCCCAGCTCTCTCAGCCTTTCCTCATAAGGCAGGTGCTCCAATCCCCCAATCATCTTTGTGGCCCTACGCTGGACTCTCTCCAGAAGTTCTCTTTCCCGCTTGAGCTGGGAAGCCCAGAACTGGACACAGTATTCCAGTTGTGCCCTCAGCAGTGCCGAGTAGGGGGGGAGAATGACCTCCCTTGACCTACTGGCCACACTCTTCCCTATGCAGCCCAGGATTCCATTGGCCTTCCTGGTGACATGGGCACATTGCTGGCTCATGAAGCCATAATACTAGATAGGAAGTGTCTTGATGATTAAAACAAAAATCAGAGATATAAACAAAATATATTATAAAAGTATGCTGAGTATTCATACTCATTCAAGAATAGGCTAAGTCATAACAACAAAACAAAGTGTCAGCTCTTATCTCATCAGAGATTCCCACTATTAAGACAAATGCCATCTTGTTTTAGGATATATAGTGCCAGCAGAGACAAAATCGGTGAAGCTGTAGAATAAAATGCTGATGAATCAGTAAGTTACCCAATTCCTTTTACATCCTTTTTGAAGACAAATATTGCACAGTGCCCTAAACTGAATGTTTTAGGCATGCTGCCTGAGGAACAAAACTCAGTCAGAAATCCTCATCCGTAAGAAAAGTCATAAAGCATGGTTATGTCTTATGACGCTGGTGATTGTACTTATCACAACACCAAGCATTAAATATTTGAATGAATGAAAAATTTTATCTTTAAATATCATACATTTTTACTTGTCTGTTCTACAGGCTGCTGTTAGTTTGTTTTTCGCTCTCAGAGAATGGTTTGCTAACTGGACGTGGATGTCTAAAACACTTTCCCATCTGTATTTTGAGCCGTTTTCTGGGAAATGCCATGCTTGTGTAATAGAGTCCAGACTAGGAATATTCCTTTCTCTAAGGCTTATAATTAATAACAATGACTGAAACTTAAGCAATTTACTTGATTATAGCTGTCCAATCTTGGTGACTTCATTCTGTCTACACACAGCACAGAAAATTAATTTACTGCACCAAACTGATTTCGGAGGATTTTTTTATTCAGTATTGTGTTGCTCCCATGGAAATGGGAGTAAAATACCCTAGTTAATGGAAGATACAGAAGGCACAAATCTCAGAATATTAAGTAGCATATAATTTATTTAATTTTCTACTTGCCTGAAACTGTGACAGACAATTGCTGTGTTTACACAGAAGGCTGAAAGGTGTGTAGGTGAACAGCAATGTATTTTATAACTTAGAAGGATCTAGATGATAAACAAACAGCTCAACAGTTTAAAGTATAACAGTGTTCTAATGTAAGCTAAAAATGTCTGCATCTGAGAGATATACTTGTCTGAAGACAGCAAATTCATTAATTTATTGGTTTTACATTTGTAGTACCATAGTATCTTTAAAAGTCTTTTATTAATACAATATTGCAGTTAGTTCATCACATGCCGCTTTCATTTGCTGAAGTTACAGAGTATATGTAAAGACAGAATTACTGCCATTCCCTCTAAATCAAAATTCCCAAAATGGAAAGAAGAATTTAAACAAATAAGGAAGGTTTTTGTAAATTTCATATGGGCAATACTGTAGAAGTGTCCACACCAAACACCATGTTCATAACTGTGTTCATAATAATGCAAAATTACATAGGTATACATATGGAATGATATACATATTACATTGTTGAAAAATGAGAGAATTAAAACCAGCACACCATTACTATTAGGAAAGTTTGAAATGGCATAGCATTTACAGAGAGCAAAAACTTGGCAATGGTAGGTAAATTTAGTGGGGTGATGTGATAATTTACCCAAACATGTAGCTTATGACAGTTCCCTTCCTGGAAGCAAAGAAAACCAGTCACCTTTCCGAACAAGAGGGCTATATTTTGATCCTGAGCAACCTTGAATGGAATTGAGTGACCTTGATTGTTTTGAAGCTGAACATGATTTCTTAGGACACCTTTGCATAGCTGAATAAAGGTGTGATCCAGAGTAAGCCCACCCGTTTTGTATAGTATTGGGATGGTGTGCTTCCCCCCCCACCGGCTCCAGGCACCACCTGATCTTTATCTCCTGTAACCCTGCCCAAGCAATAACCACCCGTGGTGGTCATCATGGGTGCTTGTAGTCGTGATGGTGGCATCTGCGGCTCAATGTGGTTTCGGGGAGGCAGGTAACAACACAATAGCCAAGGGCTAACTTGAGCAATGCTGGTTCTGTGGTCAATATGCAAATATGACTATAGGTCAATCATCTTACCCCCATAAATAGTGAACAGCCCAAGAGGCCTTTGACCTCTCCTGAATGGCAGCAGGCTGCATGCCAGGATCTCCCCTTGGGTTGGGACACTGCTCAAGGTTACTCCTCGAGGCTGAGAGTTTCCTTGCCTCAGCAGATCCTCAGTAAGTGGCTAATAGCATGCTGAACTTGGAAATCTTAGCTAAGTGATATAAAGGATTGATTGCGCACACATAATCCTTCAGATGTAAACCGTTGACCAAGCCTGGGACTAGAGCTGGATCCAGCCACACCTAAACTCCTCTCTGAGAAGGAGTTTAGAAAGCAAGGGGGTCCTTTCTGAAACCTTGACTCAACGGGAGGGTCTCCTTGACAGCTCTGTCTGACCCTGTCCTCTATGCAGTAAATAACCAAGTTATACCTTGACATCTCAAATCTTGTTAAACTGTCACATCTATTATCAACTTTATTAAATCATTGTTTTTATATCAATAAACATATTGCTGCTTCTCTCTTACGAGTGAAGTGCATCACTCCATCCACGACAAATATATACAACACATTTATACGTTTCTTATATTTAAGGCTCTGTAAGGTTACTCATATATTTTAAAGTAGGTATGCACTTTATATATTACTACATCGTGGCCTTTTCATTGACAGAGAAAAAAGATATTTGGATCTTGTGTGTTCCATAACTTATTTCCATAGGGATATTCTTTATCATAACATAGATGGCAAAGAATATAGTTATTTCACATGAGAATCAAGAAACAAGGTATGCAGTAGCCTGTACATTCCTATTGTGTTTCTTTTCTAAAAGTAATTACAAGGGGAGAAGTCCAAGTATAGATTAAAAATAGACATCATGGACTTTAAAAATTAACTAAACATGCCAGTTCAGTCAACATTTATAAAATCTGCTGACAAGACAAATGATCACGTAAACAAAATAAAAATAGATAAACTGCTAACTGTGGAGATGGAATTAATCTAATTGCACTTGCTTTCCTTCTTCCCCAGCTTGCTCGTCAAAATTGTAATGCCAGTAAGTGGCTTGAGTAAATGGAAAATGCTTATATATTGTGAAATTATTATACTTGATTATTTCATATTTCTCAACATAAGAAAGAAAGCAGTGAGGTCCTAACATCCAAACAAGTTTTGTTTAGAAAGGACAAGGTGGGTTTTTTTCTGAACTCAGATATGATACGTTGATTACTAGGTGTATTGTGTTTACTTGGCAAGGTTTTAGTAGCTGGGGGGCTATTGGCGTGGATTCTGTAAGAAGAGGCCAGAAGCTACCCCCATGTCTGACAGAGACAATTCCAGCCAGCTCCAAGACAGACCCACTGCTGGCCAAAACTGAACCAATCAGTGACGGTGGTAGCACCTCTGGGATAACATTTAAGAAAGAGTAAAAGCTGCTGTGAAACAGCAGCTTACAGAGAGGAGTAAGAAAACATGAGAGAAACAACTCTGCAGACATCAAGGTCAGTGAAGAAGGAGGGGGAGGAGGTGCTCCAGGCACTGAAGCAGAGATTCCCCTGCAGCCTGTGGTGAAGACCGTGGTGATGCAGTTTTTTCCCCTGCAGCCCATGGAGGTCCACAGTAGAGCAGAGAAATCAGAGTGAAGTTGAGCCTGGGAAGAAGGGAGGGGTGGGGGAAAGGTGTTCTTATTTCTCATTATCCTACTCTGATTTGATTGGCAATAAATTAAATTAATTTCCCCAAGTCAAGTCTGGTTTTGCCTGTGACAGTAATTCCTGAGTGATCTCCCTGTCCTTATCTCAACCCATGAGCCTTTTGTCATATTTTCTCTCTGCTGTCCAGTTGAGGAAGGGGAGTGAAAGAGCAGCTTAGTGGGCACCCGGCATCCAGCCAGGATCAAGCCACCACACTAGGTTATCTATTTAGCTTTCCCGGCAGCAAAAAATGGATATGGAACTGCATACGTTCAAGGAAAATTCCAATTCATTTAACAAAAATCAATAGATTAGTGCTATATACAAGCGTTTTGTACTGTTATGTTCTTTAGTTTGGATTGTAAATGGGAAATAAGTGTAACGGAATTCTGAAGGCATTCTTTTGGCACTTGAGAAATGTTATATGCTATTGCTGAATCATGGAGATTTTATGAGATTTTACCCAAGAATAATTTTATTTGTTACCACAATAAAAATTTGAAACCTCCCTGGCTATTTAAAGTTTATTTGCATTTGAAAATAAAATCATTCTTCTTCCATCTTTATCAGAGCTCTGGAAAAAAACTCAGCTTTTGTTTTAACACTCTGTTTATTTAATATTTATTACTTTACTAAAGGACATTGATTCTACATATTTTTCAATTATATTGACTTAGTATTCAACATGAAATATGTAGGTAATGCCTGTATAATGAAATGGAGACATATCCTTCAGAAATATTTTGTTACTTGTCTTCTGTTGGTGGTCTTAAGAGTTAAATACTAGTATGCTAAGTGTTGCAATTGAGGCCTCAGAATAATAAATGGAAATTCTCTGCTCAGGTGATTTGCATCAAAGAATTCATACCCATGGCTAGTGCGTTAATCTTAAGGGCTCCACTAGCAAACTGAACAAGGACTCTATTCAGGCACAGGCAGACGCTTTTCCGTAGCGTCTGGTTCTTCTGTTTAGCTAGCACTTTTCTAGGCAAGGTTTGGGAATAGTTGAGGAGCTAGCACCAACACTAACTCTGACAAACAGACAGCATGAATAAGGCCATCCTGTCTTTGAGAGGATAATTTCAATCACAGAGGTATAAACTGTGGCCTAGTACCTGTCTTTAGGGACAGAAAAAGAGCCTGACTGTGTTTTATTTGTACCATAATTTTAGTCAAGATGATTCAGTTTCCAATATATGTTTTACTACCGACTCGGCATTATGCTTATCAATTAACTTGAAACTAGATCCTTAGGAGAACCAGTCAGTCAAAGGAGTCTAGAGACCCGTTCAGCTGACTGACTGGATTTGTTCAATTTAGGCAACATGAAAAATTCTCTAGACTCCATTGACTATATCGATTATATTTTCTTAGACTGTAATGAATCCTTGCTATATAAAGTGTTTACCTGCTCCTATTCACCTGAATTTATGAATCTGAATCAGCAGCTGAATCCCACTCAAAGGCCTGTCAGTAGCTGAAGTGTAAAGGCAACTTTCAGAATGCATGTTGGTCTCTAGTATTGAGATTAGTGTTTAGGATTATTCATCCCACAATGTTTAACTCAAAGTAATTTCCACTTCCTGATCTCCAAGTGGTCCTTCCCTTTTAGTCACAACAGAAATATCTACTTACCAGTTACCCTGTTGATTCTACACATGCTTTCCAACAACATATTCTAATAACTTGTTGGAGAGACTGGCCCACATAGTTCTCAGCAGAAATTTGGTTATATCAATTCTATATTTCATAGTAAGGAACAAAGTATAATTTTCTTCTATTACTTTAGAAATACTGCTAACATTAAAATCAGATTGATACTAAGAAAACAGGAAAAAAATAGAATTAAATGTACTTCTCTGAACAAATAGGGCATTTGATGAGGAATACTGACATAGCAGAGCACTGTCTGCGTGCATGCTTAGAGTGCTTAGTCTTGAGTTCCAGGTCAGGTGGGTCACCAGGCCCAGAAAACCCCCAGAGTCTGCACCTACGTAAGGCAATGGACTGATCAGCAGCAAAGTAACTGACTGAATCTATAGGTGGGGATTTAAAACCAGGTAATTGGCTGAACTTCTAGTTCATTTCACAGTGAAGCACATAGATAAATTATACCAGAACTCTCTGGGCCAGGAATTTTGAAGTCCCCAGAATATCTCCAGGGAGTTCCTGCTCTGCATACACTAATTAATAGATACTATTTGCATGTTTAAATATGTTGTTTAACTTTCTCTGAAACTGGACGGTTCAAGGGTCTTCCTCAGGAAATTCCTAATGTAGACAAATGGCATTGACCAAATTGTACAGTGAACTAGTCAAACAGATATTGCTCCTGCATATGCAGGAATGGTCAAGAACAGTCAAAGTAAGTGAGAATGTACACAGTTTGTACACGGTTATATTGGTTTTGCATGGCAAGGTTATGGTAATAGAGGGTTACAGCGGTGGCTTCTGTGAGAAGACACTAGATGCTTGCGCTATGTCCAATAGAGCTAACACTAGATAACTCCAAGATAGACCTACCACTGGCCAAGGTCAAGCCAGTCAGCAATGGTGATAGCACCTCTGGGATAATATATTTAGGAAGGGCAAAAAGGTGTGGTGTGACAGCAATTGCAGCTGAAGAGAGGAGTAAGAATATGTGAGACAAACAGCTCTGCAGATGCCAAGGCCAGTGAAGAGAGGGGTAGGAAGTGCTCCGTGTGTCAGAGCAGAGATTCCCCTGCAGCCTGTGATGAAGACTGTGAGGCAGGCTGTCCCCATGCAGCCCACAGAGGATCACGGTGGAGCTGATATCCACCTGAAGCCCGTGGAGGACCCCACACCAGAGCAAGTGGATACCCAAAGGAGGCTGTGACCCCATGGGAAACCCATGCTGGAGCAGGCTCCTGGCAGGACCTGTGACTTCGTGAAGAGAGGAGCCCACGCTGGAGCAGGTTTGCTGGCAGGACTTGTGATCTTGTGGGGGCCCCCTACTGGAGCAGTCTGTTCCTGAAGGACTGCACCCCATGGAAAGAACTCGTGCTGGAGCAGTTTGTGAAGAACTGCAGCCTGTGGGAAGCACTCATGCTGGAGCAGTTCATGGAGGACTGTCTCCCATGGGAGGGACCCCACACTGGAGCAGGGGAAGAACGTGAGGAGTCCTCCCTCTGAGGAGGAAGGAGCAGCAGAGACAACGTGTGATGAACTGACTACAACCCCCATTCCCTGTCCCCCTGCACCACTGGAGGAGCGGGATGGAGAAAATATTGAGTAAAATTAATCCTGGGAAAAAATGAGGAGTGAGGGGAATGTGTTTTAAGATTTGGTTTTATTTCTCATTATCCTCCTCTGATTTGATTGATAATAAATTAATTTTCCCCAAGTTGAGTCTGTTTTGCCTGTGACAGTAATTCCTGAGTCATCTCTTCTTGTCCTTATCTTGAGCCATGAGTCTTTCATTATATTTCCTCTCCCTTGTCTAGCTGAGGAGGGGAGTGATAGAGCAGCTTTGGTGAGCACCTGGCATCCAGCCAGTGTCAGCCCACCACATTGGTGTACACAATTTGAGATAATAAAAATTAATTGGTTATGTGTATGTGGCAGTGGTCACATAGGATCAGGGGCCAGCTGGGTTGTAAGAGGTCACCAGCATATCAGTCCAGTGAGTCTTACCCAATCCAGTCAAAGATGCCTTTGCTAGGACTCTTGCAACAGAGACTCCCATTACCATTTTCAGATGGCAATTGATCACCCTGTGCAAGAGACTGGATTCCCAACCTCTGCATTACCCTACGGAAAAGACCCAAATAAATCAGTATTTTTAACTGATGCTTAGGTGAGCACCTAAGGAAACAGACCTAGAATCTCCCTTAGCACACTTTTTTTGTTTGGTTGGTTGGTTGGTTGGGTTTTGTTTACAAATTCTGGGAACCTAAAATGTTTTTAAACATGCCAAAAAATTATCAAACAATGAAGCATCTTAATTTTTTTCACTGAGCATTCACAGAATCAGAGAATATCTCAACTTGGCATTCATAAGTATCATTGAGTTCAACTCCCTGCTCCTCACAGGACTATCTAAAACTAAACCATATGACTAAGAGCATTGTACAGATGATCCTTGAACTCTGACAGACTTGGTGTAATGACTACTTCCCTGGGGAGCCTGTTCCAGTGACCAACCACCCTCTCAGTGAAGAGCCTTTACCTAATGTCCAGTTTGAACTTCCCCTGGCACAGCTTCATTCCATTTCCTTGTGTCCTATCGCTGGTCACCAAAGAGAAGAGATCAGCACCTCCCCCGCCCCTGCCCCCCTTGAGGAAGTTGTAGACTGCGATGAGGTCATTCCTCAGCCTTCCTTCTCCAAGCTGAACAAACGAAGTGACCTCAGCCGCTCCTCCTAAGTCTTGCTGTCAAGACCTTTCACCACATTGGTCACTCTCCTCTGGACACACACTAATATTTTGATGTCCTTCTTATATTGAGACACCCAAAACTGCACACAGTAGTCAAGGTGGGGTTGATTTGAACGAGATAGCAGTACAACATCATCTAATAAGGTGTGAAAATAATTCATAGAATCATAGAATGGTTTAGGTTGGAAGGGACCTTAAAGATCGACTAGTTCCAACCCACCTGCCATGGGCAAGGACACCTCCCACTAGACCTGGTTGTTCAAAGCCCCATCCAGCCTGGCCTTGAACACTTCCAGGGATGGGACAGCCACAACTGCCCTGGGCAACCGGTTCCAGTGCCTCACCACCCTCCCAGTAAAGAATTTCTTCCTGAGATCTAATCCAAATCTACCCTCTCTCAGTTTGAAGCCATTACCCCTTATCCTATCGCTACATGTCCTTGTAAAAAGTCCCTCTCCAGCTTCCTTGTAGGCCCCTTTCAGATACTGGAAGGCTGCTAGAAGGTCTCCCCGGAGCCTTCTCTTCTCCAGGCTGAACAACCCCAACTCTCTCAGCCTGTCCTCATAGCAGAGGTGCTCTAACCCTCTGGTCATCTTTGTGGCCCTCCTCTGGACCCACTCCAACAGCTCCATAGCCTTCTTATGTTGGGGGCTCCAGAGCTGGACACAGTACTCCAGGTGGGGTCTCATAAGAGCGCAATAGAGGGGCAGAATCACCTCCTTCAACCTGCTGGCCATGCTTCTTTTGATACAGCTCAGGGTGCAGTTGGCCTTTTGGGCTGCGAGTGCACATTGCTGGCTCATGTTGAGCCTCTCATCTACCAACACCCCCAAGTCCCTGTCCTCGGGGTTGCTCTCAATCCATTCTACTGCCAGCCTGTATTTGTGCATGGGATTGCCTTGACCCATGTGCAGGACCTTGCACTTGGCTGTGTTGAACTTCATGAGGTTGTCATGGGTCCACTTCTCAAGCCTATCCAGGTCCCTCTGGATGCCATCCCTTCCCTCCAGCATGCCAACTGCTCCACAGAGCTTGGTGTCTCCGGCAAACTTGCTGAGGGTGCACTCAGTCCCTACAGCCATGTCGCCAATAAAGGTGTTAAATACTATCAGTCCCAGTACTGACCCCTGAAGAACACCCCTTGTTGCTGCTCACCACTTGGACATTGACCCATTGATGGCAAGTCCTTGAGTGCAACCATCCATCCAATTCCTTATCCACCAAGTGGTCCATCCATCAGATCCTTGTCTTTCCAATTTAGAGACCAGGATGTCATGGGTGACAGCGTCAAATGTCTTGCACAAGTCCAGGTAGCTGGCATCTGTTGCTCTCCCCTTATCCACCAATGCTGTAACCTTGTCGTAGAAAGCCACCAGTTTTGTCAGGCACAATTTGCCCTTAGTGAAGCCATGTTGGCTGCCACCAATGACCTCCTTATTTTCCATGTGCCTTAGCAGAGTTTCCAGGAGGATCTGCAAATTGTAGGTGTATGTTTTGGTTAGGATATTAAAAACCAACCAAACAAAAAAACAATTAAAAAATACAATTTAAAAATGAATAATCATCTACAGTAAATATCACCATCCCTTTTGTTCAGGTATGCTCAAAGCTAATTCAGTCCATTTGTTTGAAAAAATACATAGTTGAAATTTTGAACTCTAGGATGTAAGTTAGTCATAGGAATTGATATATAGAAAACAGCTAGCTTGTCTTTTGTATTGTTTAGAGAAGAAAAAGCCACAAGATAAACTCAGCCACAATGCAGTCAGCTAGCTCTCAGAGTTACATATTTAGAAGAGTAAGATTAAGTTTTAAAATAAACTTAGAAAAGTTGGCTGCAGGGACCAATCAACCTTGTGTTTTATTCAGACATTGTGGGGTTCTTCAGGAAGATTCTGGAGTAAAGTACATGGAAAGGTATTTATGTGCTAAGTTATGTATAAAATGATTCACTTACTAACACGTGACTTTCTACAGCATCCTGACCCCATAAAGGAATTAAGCACATGTGGAATGATTAAGCACGTAGTTATCCTATGAAGTCTAAACGAACAAGGAGCTGACTGACAGAAAGGAATTTCGAACTCTAAAGAAATTTGCAGCTAACAAATGACTCCTTGTAAAATGTTCAGAAATCAGTGGAGCTCTGGAGGAAGTTAAAGAAATCAAAGACTGGAGTTACTGCATTCATGTCAAAACCTCTTACGTATGAGAAAAATATGGTTTTTTTGGCCTCTGAAATATACCTGAAACATATAATTTGCTGGTGAAGCAGAGAACAAGCAGGAAAGTGCTACAGAAACCTGACTGTACACTTAGGAATAAAGAATGGGTGGCTCAAAGGACTGTATGAACTTTGTTAATGTATGTCTATTAATTTGCATTACACTTATATTTTTCAGTCACTTAGTTCTGTATGTCTGAATCCTTTTATTGATTCTGAAAAATTCTACATTTGATCTCCCTTTTTTTTCATGTAGACCAATAATAAAAACCTTGCTTAATGGACTGCATAGGTGGCCTATATAGGAATTGCAAAAACAGCTAAAAACATCCCAAATGACAATGTCTTAACAAACAAATGCATGAAAGTCAATTCATTCAAAGGAATTACTTTTGCTCTCACAATATACTTTATAAATTAATTTAGATTTCACAGAGGTGTCAGCTGTATTTGTAGTTTTGCATTCTGATATTTTTTTTTTAAACTTTTTTTAATGGAAACTAATTTATGACATAAGAATATGATCTGAACAACAAAATAAAGAAAATTTCTAGTCTCATATATCAACTGCACTTGGCATCAACATAATAATGTTTCTTTGAGGTCTGTAATAACTAATACATTTGTAAAGGTAGGAAATATTTTTTATGTCTATAAAGATTGAATGTTTAAGCTGGAAGGAAAAACTATAATAATAATAATAAAAAATTTCTTGAGGAAAATGAGAAAAAAAGAGAATAGAAGAACAGCTTGAGAGACTTCTCAATTATTTCTTAATTTCAAGGCGTGAAATATGAGGAGACTTCCAAAAAAAAACCTAACAACTTCGGAAAGACATACGGGTAATGTAATTAAAGAAAGTACTAAACTGCTTTTTGACCACTCTGCCTTCATACTTTAAAGTTATGACAAGTAGTAGCTTTAAATTATATTGCAATGGCTTATTAAAAAGAGTTCTAACTCAGAGATTCTGCTATATGAAACAACTTAAAAAGTTGATTTATCTAAACCAGAAGGCACAATTATTTTAAAACTTTTAAATTTAAATTAAATCATTTAAGGCTAAAAGAAAATGTAACTCCTGTACTTCTATATATGCTGTCCTGTTTCTTTGTGTAAACTTCTTAATCAATTACTTTTTGAATATCGATTGACTTTTATCTCCTCTCTTCTGCCATGAAACCTTAAAATGATTGTGTTGGTTTCAGCTGCAATGAAGTTAAATTTCGTGCTAGGAGCTGGTGTTTTGTATTTGGGATGAGAGACGGGGATGATAGTTCACTAATGTTTTTGGCTGTTGCTAGACAGTTAAGGCCTTTTCTGCTCCTCACACCACCCCGCCAGCAAGCAGGCTGGGGGAGTACAAGAAGTTAGGAGGAGACACAGCCGGGACAGCTGACCCCAATTGACCAAAGGGCTGTCCCATACC
This sequence comes from Burhinus bistriatus, assembly GCA_013397275.1. Lineage (NCBI taxonomy): Eukaryota > Metazoa > Chordata > Aves > Charadriiformes > Burhinidae > Burhinus > Burhinus bistriatus. The sequence continues at coordinate 119,589 of VYXH01008581.1, forward strand.
ATATGACATCATGCTCAGCATATAAAGCTGGGAGAAGAAGAAGGAAGGGGGGGGATGGACATTCAGAGTGATAACATTTGAATTCCCTAGTAACTGTTACATGTGATGGAGCCCTGCTTTCCTGGAGATGGCTGAACACCTGACAGCTGATGGGAGGCAGCAAATTAATTTCTTTGCTTGTGCACATGCCTTTTGCTCTACCTATTATACTCTCTTTGTCTCAACCCATGAGGTTTTTTTCTCATTTCTACTCTTCCAATTCTTTCCCCCATCTGAACTGGGGGTTGCGAGTAAGCAGCTGCATGGTTCTAGCTGCCACCTGGGGTTACACCATGACAATGGTCAAGGAAGGAAGCCGTTAACTGTGTCTTTCTTCAAGACATTGTATTGTCTTTTAAAGATGAGGCGTCAAAGAAATTATCTCAGTTTAAAAACACAAACCAGCAAGACATAATAGCTATATAAATGAATTCTTACACATTCGTGAAGAACTGCCTCTGGTTGCCAAGTGCTAATTCTTTCTATATTAACATTTGTCCTCCTACCAATGTTTGTTCTTTCTTTCAACATGTTTGTTTTATTATAGGCTGGCTGGTTCTCAGGACACTGTCTGTGTCAAAATTATCTTCGGAGTTATTTCTATGTAAATAAACGCATAGCTACACTATTTTACTATTTAATTATAAGTACCAACAATCCTATTTCAGTAAACTGGCTTGCCAGCTCCGAAAAACATACAGCTTTATTACTTGTGAAAGGTGAGGAACTGAAGACTTTAGATATTGAATCCAACGACTGCCTTCACTGAGCAAGATCTAGTAAGATCTTTATAGCTGGTAAAAAAGGGTGGGAAACAAAGTGACCACAGATCTCATAGGAGAGAGCAAACTTATGAAGGAAGACTTGTGGGTACTTGTGTGGTTGTGTCAAACTTACCACAGGAAATGCATTTGATTGTGAGAGTGTACAAATCTTATCATGGCATGTTCAGGAGAAGAGCCTGTGGTGTAAAACCTCTGCACTGCACTGCCAACACGTCACAGCACTGACTGCGAATAAAATCAGATCGTTCATTTCCTATGGGTATTTAAAACTTGGCCTTTCTCTTCTGAGAGCTATCAAAAATGTTAATTAACATCAGCAATGGTGGAAACCTTGGTCTAGTAGAAACTTGATTGAAATATACTGCATAAGCTATGTGGTCTATGAGTAAAGCATGATGACACAGGCTTACTGACTTTATCCAGATCCAAATGAGCTGCATACCAGGAAAGGATGTTCCAGAAATCTTAGAGGCAGCATTTTCATATTGTTCTGTATTAACTTATAGTCAGTTATACCCAGATAAAATGGTAACACAAATAATTGATTTTATTAACTATTAACCCATTATTATCTGATAATTTAAAGTTCTATAACAATAGTGAAAGTCATATTCTAATTTATTAGCCTGTGGAAAAAATAATACTGTGTGCATCTCCATAAAGTAAGGCTCTGACAACTTCGAGAACTGGAAGAGACTTTAACATGGAAGATGACATGTTCAATAATAATTTTTCAGGAATGACTTTGGAGTCTGAAAGTTAGGCCTATAGGAGTAAGAGGAAGCGAGAGCCAAACACTTTGCTTAAGGCACAGTGACTGTGAGGTCAGTCCCTATAATATCAATATTTAAAGGAACTATAAATGAACAGCTATAACAATTCTGAAATATTCCCATGTCCTTTAAAATATCTTGCACGCACTTGTAAACTGAAGTGGAAGGAATAAATCAGAGCTGTAGCCCTGAGTTAGAAAACCGTTTAAAAGATTTAGATGTTTGAACCAATGCTCAACTATTCAATTACAGGAAAACAGAGTATATCTCACAGGTAAAAATAATAAGTGTTGGCATTGCCACTAAAAGTGGCTTAAATTATCATGCTTAACTTTTCCCAGTGTTCTCAGTTACATCTGTAACATCATTTAAGTAGGTATCAGGAGTCAGTGGAGAAACAGCAAATTAAACCTGCCTTGTATGATTCATAACAGTCAAGTAAGCTTACTTTACGCAACGCCAATGAAAGTTCAAATTCACGTACCATTGCACTGAAACACATTATCAGTGATCACACAATCAGTTACAGCTGACATGCAGCTTCTTTTTATAGTCTCATATGTTTGCTACCACCTCTCTGTCACAGCAAGCAGATCCTTACACATCAAATATTGCTGTATGTTTCATGTATTCACAATCATTGCATGAACAATTTCTAAACTGAGAATCAAATCTGTACAGGGATATCCTACCTTTACTAGATCTTGTTTTCATCTTCTACCTGAACAGATTTTTATATTGTTTGATGTCAAGATTTCAATAGACATTCCTAGATGTGACTTAGGGGGAAAAAAAAACCAAAACCAACCAAACAAAAAAAACACAAAAACCCCACAACGCTTAGTCACCGTGGTCATTTTAATCAACTAAACTAATCTTCTTACTAAAACTGTTATCTTCATTTCCAGTGCTTATTTTAGACAAAGTTCCTGGTGTTTCCAATGATGCAATGTTAGAGTCTTTCTTGAGACAACATCTATTTAAAATGTGACTAAATAAAGGAAATTCTTTGAGAAACCTTGAATTCTCATCTCAGTGCTCGTTGAGAGGATGACATAATTATGCCAAAATAATGACTGGGAGGTCAAACCATACTAATATATCAACTTAAAATGTATCAGAGTACAGAGGATTGTTCCCTCAATATTAGTAAAATTATAAAACAGTAATAAAAGTGGATGCTGTTAAGGGAAACTGACTCCTATGAACTTAAAGGCTCATGAGATTTTTGCTCCTCTACCTACTTTCTGGTGTTCCTGTTTCCAGGTCCAGCCAGTAGCAAGGTAAAGCACATATGCCAGAGGTCTAGCTACACACACTCACAATACACACACAGCACTTGCATAGAGTACATGTGAGCAATACCTACAGTCCCGTCCCATTAATTCCCTCCGCTGATCAGGATGGAAGCTCATGGGTGAATGTACACATATTGTCCTTCGATTTGCAGTCACTCCCACATTTGTGGATCCCTCAAAACCTGGACCAGACCATAATAATCCATGCCTAGACCCTGGATCCTATTTATCTAGGCTCCAGCTTTAATCTCAAGTCTTTCCAGACTCTGGCCTCCTCCTACTTGCCAGCTGGTCTAGATTGAAGCCTACTAGTGAACGACACGCACAGAGAGAATAGAGAGCAAAGTCACACAGTACGTAGTTTAATATGAACTACATAGAACATAGTTTAATAACAAAACAGGACAGACTGCATTGAACGGGCACAGCACTTTGCCATATGAGCATACTCACCTGCAGCATGCTTACATGTGACTGGCCCTTTTTATCCTCCCTCCTCTCCATTTTCACCTACTCATTCCTCCTTGATCCACCTTCATCCCTACTTCTGGCTCTTCTGCTGAACATCCCATAATAAGTTTTGTACACTCCCACAGTCAAACACATTTCCTGTAGTAAGTTTTACACAATCACACAAGAACCCACAAGTGTTCCTTCATAAGTTTGCTCTCTCCTATGAGATCTGTGGTCACTTTGTTTCCCGCCCTTTCTTACCAGCTATAAAATTCTGGCTGAACGTCTCCGAGGCTACAATTGAGATGTTCCTTCAATGGCCCTTCACTCAGTGAGCAGAGCACTCTGGTCTTTGAAAGTATCAAAAAAAAAAAAAAAATCTTTCTAACTTGGTTTCATTTGTTAGGTGACCTATTTGACAATGGCAGTCAGCTGATCAGTTACCTATTTACCTGCCAATACAGGTGAATTGATTTTCCAATTTAGCAGACAGCCTGCCCACCTAAGCTGTTTTGGAAGACTAGAGTCTCTCTTTAATGTTAGCCTTTGATTCACATCTACTGAAATTTCACACCACAAATAGAATTGTCACAGAGATACTTAAATGTCAGCAGAAAGTAGTTTTATCTGTAGGCCTTCAAAAACACTGAGCTCTTCCTTTGTATGACATATTCAGAATTTTCTACAATAACACTGCTTTACAAAGAACTTGCAGGGTGAGATTCACTTTGAAAATGTAGATGCCTATAGCTAGGTATCTAAATATGCACATCCACAAATAGAATTACAATTAAATCTGTTCAGTCCATTCAGTAAACAAAATCCATGGAGTTCTTGAGCTCCCCTTAGACACCTACAGTTTGTCAAAAAAATAGCTTTCTAGATCCCATTGACTGTATTCACTTGGGATAACCTCGCTTGTCCAAATATAGGCCTTTAGTATTCCTTCAAGAAGTCTCTAGGGCATCCCACCTGGCTTCTAAGTACTGAGACAGAGAGGTAGGGATCTTTGATACATCCTCAGGCATGTTGAATAACCCTGTACAGAAAGCTTGGATAACCTGTGTCAGCTCAGAGACCACTGACTGTCTAACTATGGCAACTTCATTGACTCTCTCAGGGACTAAATTACGCAGCCTGAATCACATACCATAGCGTGGCATTATTGCTCATTGTTTATGAGGAATGAAGTTCAAGATAACTTGGAGTTTCATCTCTGTTACCCAAAGCGCTGACATTGCAGAAACCATTGCTATGATTGGGAATGAATTCTTAAAACAAAGGCTGGGGGAGAGAAGCCCAGAAACAAATAAATTTTGTAAAAATAATACAATCTAAAAGAGGAACAAGTAGTAAAAAAGAGGAATTAGAAATTAACTGTCTTGATATAACAATATAAAACTGACATATTTACCAAATTGTTCATTGCGTATGTATATACCCACTTTTTTGTGTGTGTGTGAGATGCAGAAAGCTGATATTAGAGAATAATATTTTTATTTAAAAAGATAAAAGTATCTCATTACGTACAAAGAAGATAGTGGTGAAACAGTAAAAAGTATACTCGCATGTTCAACATTAAGTAAAATAATTTTGCTCTTCTAGAATTTCTCTAAAATAAATTGAATTTCTTGTACACTCAAATGACAAATTTGAAATGGAAGACCAGATATTATATTAACTGGCAATGGTTTCTGACAGTCTTACCAGCTACTATTTGCTACTGCATCAGAGGGCAGTGCATCAAGATCTACTTATGAGTCAGTATTTTAAGAACCAAAACAGTCGTCTAAAGAGAAATACATATTATCCACGAGCAAAAACTAAAATAAAATATTAGAGTAAAAATACGTATTTTGTACTGAAGTTTGTAAGTGTATTCAGCAACTTCTTATTTCTGTGGCTTTCCTCTTTGCTGCTGTTCTACACACCATTTGCATCATGGGTGTAATGACTGCTTTTAACTTCATCTGTCTTTCACAGGCTGCAGTGTAGCTATCTATATCTGGGCTTGTCATTTAGATGGCACTTACACTCAATGGCAAAAAAAATGGTACTTGTCAGGAATGATTCACCAGACCTGTTTTACTTGTTTATGTAAATATGAAATCAAAAACATTCTAGAAGTTCCCATTTCTGCCCTTTAACCATACAGGGAGTTCAGACAGTAAGTTGAAATGGCAACATCTACTTTCTAGACTTCTGAAGTCAGAGGAAATGAACTCCTTTATGAAGAAGAATTTAGCTCTGTACTGCTCTGAGCTGGGAATACACTTCTGTTCTATGCTGGGGAAAAAGAATCCTCTGGTTTGTACTGGGGAATAACCACGAACAGACGTGTTGCACTCAGTTTCACAGGAGAGGTCTGCACCTGAATCCGTGACAGAGGGAAGGAAAGAGAAAAGAGCCTGGCTTGGGAAAAGGAATGACAATAAAGAAAAAAAATTGTGTTGTAGACTAAGGGAAGGGACTCAGCATGAAGCAGAGAAGATGGTAAAGATCTAGTCTTCCGCTTCTAAAATTATTTACACATAAATATAATCTGGTTGCTGAGATAATTATTTTTGTTATTTATATTATTTATGTTATTTATCTTATTCAGAGATGATCAATGCCTGTAAGTGAAGATGTGGTTGTCACGGTTTGGGCCAGACTGGCCACTGAGGTGAAATGACAGATGCTGTCCCCACCTCTCTCTCCAAGGAGAGGAAGGGGAGAGAGGAAGAGACTTATGAGTTTAGAATGAACTAACCTACTTTAATGAAATATTAATAATAAAATAAAAATAAAATAATGAAACACATACAAAACCATATCAAGCTCCCAGGATGGTGATCACATCACCAGCAGGCACTGGGGAAGTTCCAGACTGGACTCAGTGACTGACAGGGACTGGATTCCAGATCTGGATTCAGGAATGCAGGGATCAGGATCAAAGGCAGACAAGCAGACAGAGTCCTCGTCGGACACCAGCCACTGAAGAAAGAGAACTGACCCTTTGATCCCTCAGCTTTTATACTGAGCATGAGGCAGATGGGATGGAATACCCTGTTGGTCAGTTTTGGGTCACCTGTCCTGTCTGCTCCTCCCTGCAGGTGTGACTCCTCTACGCTTTTCCGCTTCCGACCCTCCAACGGGGCAAGTAACAAAGTTGGCTGGCCTTGGTTGTTATAGCAATAAGTATAAGCAAGAGCCTCTCTGCACACCGTTCCTTGGCATCAACTGTAAACATGGGTCTTATCACTCTGAGAGTGAACAGTTTTCTGCACAATATGTTGTTAATTTCAGCAGTTAGAAGAGGCCTAGCTAAAAAGTAAAATTACTGAAAAGGAAATTGATTCTGTTTTACCTCAGACTAGGACAGTAGTGATAGCCCTTTTGCAGAATATTAAGAACATTATTATTATTATTGCATAAATTGGATATAAATCAAACCCTGATTTATGCATTTTTTAATTTTTATTTTGCTCTTCTACAATGTCTGTTTATCTTTTTCCTCTCATATAATGGAAATGTTCATGATTCTGTATCTACATAAAGTTTTTTTCCGTGTATTTTTCTTAGCTCAGTGCTTTGAGTTGCATCCTACCTTTCCATAAATATATGTGCACACACACATGCACAGAAGTGTTTTCTGCTGGTTAAATATAGTTGCACCCATATAATTCTGACCAATTATTTTGGAGAGTTCTTATTTTTATATTTTTCTGTCTACCTGGAGTAACTACTACAGTGACTGCATATATTTACATTTATCTGGTTATTTTATTGACCATATATATGTAAAGAATAATAACTTTCTCGGTTTGTGCCAGCTAGATTTACAGTAGCTAGTCTCATATAGACAATCTAAAATTGTTATGTTTTTTCCCTAACAGTACCCTTGGCTCTCAAGGGCTCTCAAATAGTATCATAGAACCATGGAATAGTTTAGGTTGGAAGGGACCTTAAAGATCATCTAGTTCCAACCCACCTGCCATGGGCAAGGACACCTCCCACTAGACCTGGTTACTAAAAGCCCCATCCAGCCTGGCCTTGAATACATCCAAAGATGAGGCCCCCACTTCTCTGGGAAAACAGTGTCTCACCACCCTCATAGTGAAAAATTTCTTCCTGAGATCTAATCTAAATCTACCCTCTTCCAGTTTGAAGCCATTAACCCTCGGCCTATCACTACATGCCCTTGTAAAAAGTCCCTCTCCAGCTTCCTTGTAGGCCCCTTTCAGATACTGGAAGGCTGCTAGAAGGTCTCCCCGGAACCTTCTCTTCTCCAGGCTGAACAACCCCAACTCTCTCAGCCTGTCCTCATAGCAGAGGTGCTCTAACCCTCTGGTCATCTTTGTGGCCCTCCTCTGGACCCACTCCAACAGCTCCATAGCCTTCTTATGTTGGGGGCTCCAGAGCTGGACACAGTACTCCAGGTGGGGTCTCATAAGAGCGGAGTAGAGGGGCAGAATCACCTCCTTCAACCTGCTGGCCATGCTTCTTTTGATACAGCTCAGGGTGCAGTTGGCCTTTTGGGCTGCGAGTGCACATTGCTGGCTCATGTTGAGCCTCTCATCTACCAACACCCCAAGTCCCTGTCCTCGGGGCTGCTCTCAATCCATTCTACTGCCAGCCTGTATTTGTGCATGGGATTGCCTTGACCCATGTGCAGGACCTTGCACTTGGCTGTGTTGAACTTCATGAGGTTGTCATGGGTCCACTTCTCAAGCCTATCCAGGTCCCTCTGGATGGCATCCCTTTCCTCCAGTGTGTCAACTGCTCCACAGAGCTTGGTGTCTCCAGCAAACTTGCTGAGGGTGCACTCAGTTCCTACAGCCATGTCGCCAATAAAGGTGTTAAATAATATCAGTCCCAGTACCAACCCCTGAGGAGCACTGCTTATATGTAACAACAAGCAAATTTCACTGGAACACATCACCCAAAAGGTCGTTATATTTTATATTCAAGTTTTGTATTTGCTGTAAGTTTTCACCTCTACTTCTTGAAATTACTTAATTTTCATCCATATTATATGAAATTACTTCTGGAAAATGAAAATTCAATAATTCAGCATGCCTGGTCAATTCACTTCAATGTTCACATTCACCTACTTACTTGAATAGATCTTATATACATTTTCCCTAAAATGGAAATTAATGAGGTGCCATTAAGTTTTCAGACTTCATAACAATATAAAAATCATATCTTTCAATAATCAGAGTTTTGAAAATGCAACAATATTGTCAGAAACCAAAACCAATATTACAAAAGTTACAATTTAACCTTAAAAAAGCAACCTAAAATTGTTTAGAGGAAGAAATTATTCTCAGGTTGTTTCTTGGTCTCAGGGTTACCCATTACAGTCTACTGAAGGTATAAAAATATACTATGACTTCTTTGTCCTGGTAAATATAAAGGTAATTTGGCTAAAAAGTTAAACAAGACAGATATTTGGTGTTGTGTTAATCAGAATATTTTTGAAATGTGATCATTACTGATACCCCTGATGTTTTTTACATGCTTTAATTAGAAAAAGATTTGCTTGTCCTGCAAGAGTAACCAAAAGAGCAAACTGAACAGTCTTGCAGATTCATTCTAATGAAGAACTTGAAACAAAACTGAGATCCAAATAGGTTCAAATTTTCAAACCAGGACTGTCTTTATTTTCTATCAGACATCTCATTAACTTTGACAATGTAATACACTGCTACATACTGAAAAACATGTTATATTTGACTACCACAGATGTCTCTGTAGGTGTATGTGAAGAGCAACCATAACATTATCTTTGAATACTGAACAGCGTTTAAGTTAACCAATTAACACTCTTTTTTTTTTAATTAATTTCAACATTGGATGTTTATGAACTGTTAAATTATTTTAACATTCAGAATCATTCCTCATGGCACCTACCTGATGCAATTAGTATTTCCAACTATTTTTCTGCAGATGGGTATATCTGGGCGGTAAAACCACAGTGAGAAGGGCCCTCAACTCAACTCATCTTAACTCACTTCTGAATATTTATATTCAGACGGACTGCTAGCTGTAACACCTCCTTTGTTGCTGCAGCAACTGAAGGGACAACGGTTCTCTCAGGTGACCAGAACTCCCATAACTCAAAACCTTAAGGTTCAAGGCTAGTACTTTCAACATGCCACATATGGAATAGCATTTATTAACAAAACAGAATGGGGATTTTTTTCCCAGTAAACAGTAAAGTATGCATACATATTCAAATTATACCAGGACTGAAAAAAAACACCATCTCCTAGTCATTCAGCAGTGGTTACAATATAGAACAAATTTCAAAAACTTTTTTTTTTTTTCTTTTTTCTCCTGCCAGGATCCTGGTCTAGCATGGGCTCTCCATGGGCTGCAGCTTCCTTCAGGGCACATCCACTGGCTCCGGTGTGGGGTCATCCGTGGGCTGGAGGTGGATATCTCCTCTGCTGTGGTCCTTCATGGGTCACAGGGCAGCAACCTGCTTCACCACAGTCTTTACCACAGGCTGCAGGGGAATCTCTGCTCCAGTGCCTGCAGCACCTCCTCCCCCTCCTTGTTCTCTCACCTTGGTGTCTGCAGAGCTGTTTCTTTCACAACCTTTCTCAGCACTCTCTCTCACAGATACTCCACAGTGTTTTTTTACCCTTTCTTAAATATGTTATCACAGAGGTGCCACCAGTGTGATGGGCCTAGCTTTGGCCAGTGATGGGTCCATTTTGGAGCCAGTTGAATTTGGCTCTGTTGGACATGGGGGCAGCTCCTGGTGTATTCTCACAGAAGCCAACCCAGGAGCCCCTGCCCACTACCAAAACCTTGTCATATAAACCAAATACAATGTTATTCAGTGTTAATTTATATTCAACATTCTATGGTATAGGAACAAAATATACTTGCATTTTTCAGTGTTCCACTACATGGTTCAAAAAAATTTCTATACAGAATTTTAGTTTCTTATTATGTGTGTGTGTTGTACATTATCATGATAATATTTGAAAACTAATCTTCTCACAGCCTTTCCCAGAGGCCTTATGTAACTGGTCTACTGAAAGTGTGACAGATTAGATTCCTGCAGAAGTAGGTTAAATGGTACCTGGACATATGAGCTACTGTCTAATATTGTTTAATCTCCATCAGGAACTGGAACTATTCTAAAATGTTTTTGCTTGCTTCAGTTTAGACTACCATCAAATGCATGTGGTCTTTGTAAGCCAAATACTTCTGTAAACATAACAAAAAAGAAAAAAAAAAAAAAGAAAATCAGTTTCCATTATTTACCTCAGCATTCTACAACAGAGGGAAATCATCCAGATAGTGGCACTGATGTAAAACGTTGGATGCTAGAGATAAAAATTAGGAAGTTATGTATACAAAAGGTTCTTCTATGCATAAATTTAATAAATGTCTGAGGCAGAAATAATCTAATTACACATTGTGCTTCTTTTCTACAAGTCCTAAGACTACATCCTCTGAATGGATAAATCATCAATAATCTGATAATTTACTGGATTCATAGAATCATGGAATCATTTAGGTTGGAAAAGATCTTTAAGATCATCTAGTCCAACCATTACTACCCTGTCCCCATCACATAATAGAAAATTAAACATAAATTTTTAAAATCAGCACAATAAATATCAAGAGTGAACTGTTTTTTTGTTGGGTTGGTTTTGGTTTTGTTTTGTTTTTTTTTTTCTGTTTGTTATGGTATGAGAAACCCACCACAATTTATTGTCATTTAGACAATTATTCTATCACCTAATGACTCCTCCCCACCCGGGACGGGAAATCAGGAAGAAAACAAGGAAACCCAGGGGTGGAGATATAAACAGATTTAATAGAATAAGACTAGATAATTAACAGTAATAACACTAAATAACCAATAGTGATCCCCGTACCAATATAAAATATACAAGGATTATATTCAGCCAACTGTAGCAGTAGGAAGTTGTGCACTCCCAGCAGTGGACAGCAAATGTCAGACACCATGAGCACTCCTTCTTCAGGAGGAAGGGAAGGCCTCAGGGGTCCGACATCGGGACAAGAAGTTCTCTGGATTGCTGCCATCAAAGGAGAGCCCGAACTCTTCAGCAAACTTTCTAATTTATATTGAATGTGACATTCATGGTATGAAATAATCCTGTTGGCAAGCTTGGGTCGAGTGCCCGCGTCTTGCTCCTCATCCCTGCACCTGGCTAGCCTGAAAGCACTGAGACCTTGACACCCGCACACCATAGCTGGCTATAAAGTAAATATTTTCACAAATTCAGACACTAGAGTCTTCTAAAAGTACAGTTTTTGCAAGCATTAGAAATTAGTCCTGTGTCGCTCAAACCAGGACACTGAAAAGCTGAAAAGATAAACTTTAAGAGAAATTCCACCAGACTTTTTCATAAAGAACTCTGCTTGACCTTAAGACAGACTTTGTCTTGGTTATGAAAGGCTGGTGCAGCTATGACATACTTTCTTGCAAATGCAGTTTATGGATTTAACAGGTTAGATGGCTCTTTCTATTTATCTTTTCCCCGTTAGCACAAAAGACCTCTAGATAACTCATTTTTCCCCCTTGTTCTTACATGCAGTTTATATGCAAGCATCTCATTAAAGCTGCTCTAAACTACCCTATTTTCTTCTTAGTGTTTATACTCTGGTAATAGTCGAGGTTGTTCTCAAATATGTCATTCTGCCTACTTAATTGTTTAAGACAGTCTTTCCTCATTATCTTCTCAGTCTTAAAATCCAAGAGCAGTGACTGGAAAGTGTTCAAAACTGTTCTTTCCATTTATCTTGCAAAGACTGTGCAACCATAACTTATAGCTGAAAGGCAAAGTCTTGTTCAGGGAAAAGACAAATAAGGACAAAAACAGGTAGCAGCAGTGAAGTAAATGCCAGTTAAACTTATAAAAGTTTATATAAACCCCTGAGGGTGTTTTAGTTCCCAATGAAATGTAGGAATATTGTGTTCATTTGTTTGCTCTTTGCTATTTTTTTATCTCTCCATATCACTGGTTATTTTGCTCCTGAAAGCAGTTACAATGCTTTTGCTCTTTTAATTACAGCTCATGTTATTCGACAAGTTTATATGTCTTACATTTTTTCCATTTACAGAAAAAATCACTTTCTTTTCGGACTCAGGACTCAATTAGAAGAAGATGATAGGCACTTAAAAAAGAATAAAAGTTGTGGGTTGTATTTTTTGAGTTGTTTGGATTGTTTTCATATTTTTAACAGTCTAAATTATACTGCTTAATATCAATCTATTCACTATTTCATTTGAACAGCTGATTTGTGAACACCTAAGAAGTTACAATGGCTCTTTCCTAAAATTTTTGGGGACCCCTAAGCAAAAAGTTTTCCATCTACAGTACTGTATAAGCTAATCAAAAAAAAGATTAGAAGATGCACTTTTTTATAGAAGAGGAATCTCTCACAACCTCTTAAAGCATTCACTGTTGCTGACTACGTGGTGTCCCAGCTTCAAGAGAACAGATGGGCACCATCTATACATTCAGGTGCTTTCTCAAGCAATGCACTTTGTTCTTCAGGCCCTCTAGCCCCAAATTCCTTCTATCCCTTTCTTCTCTATGGATGCTCTAGAGTAATATGAGAAATTAGGCTTCTTTTAGGTTTTTGAATGAAAGTATCTATCGACATCTATACTGAACTAAACTCAATTCCACTTGGTTGTGGTATCTGCCTTATATCTATTAGGCTATATCCCTTAGAGCAATTAAGCCAAGAGGTGCCAAGTTAATGACTGAAAAATCCTACAATATTAAAACACTCCCAAAGTATTCAACTCAAAATGCCAATGAATAACTAGTTCTTTCCAAAACAAAACCCAGGCCACTTGCAATTGCATTTATTTGTAGTAAGATAGTATAGCTAAATCCACACTTGATTTGGCTCCTCCAGAATCACCTCAGGACATTTTACTCTTCTGAACAACCTTAGATACCCTCATGTCATACCCATGTCATGCAATACATATTCTTGGCTTCATCCTATGAAACATCATGCTGGTGTACTGCAAAATACCTGTAGCTCCATTTCAGAGAGGCAACCATCAGCTTTGAAACTGTTTAGCCCTGAACAATGGGGACACAAAACATACATGTATGTCTGTGAACCAGCAAGTAACGTTGGAGATTCAGCCTTGATGGCTAAGTGCTAGCTGGTTTGAACTTCCTTTTATTGTGTATAGTTCTAGTTCTATGGCAAACAACTTCACAGAGCAATTCACATCATCTCCAAGTCTTTGCAAAGGCCATATATCTTCTGATTCTAAATGTCTCCTAAGGTTTATGGACCAAGATCTCTTACTCACGTATGTGCAAAACTGTTCAGGGGAGACACTGATATAGTAGCTTCAATACCACAAAATAAGGTATATCCCATATCTTATAAAAAAGGAAGAGGTAGATGGGAATGAAAGAAAATACTGTATTACAGAATAAATCTCCTGGATGGCTCTTTTCTTGTGCATAGCTCCAAAGAAATGTCTAGATTTTTATTGATACTTCAGATTTGTGGTAAAGCTTTGCAACTTTTCTGTGGATGATGGAAGAAAATGGAAATTTCTAAAAAAACAAATGACTCAGGGAAGAATAAATCTTGCTTAATTTTCTCTTTTGTTTATTCTAAATCTTCTACATTCCGTCTATAATCAAAAGAAAAAATATTTACTTGCAGAGAAATACTCACTTCAATCTAAAAAAAAAAGTTCGAGAAAGAAAGGATGATTAACTGTAAGACGCTGTACATTTCCATTAATTATAGAGAGAGTTTTGGTGCCTATCTAGACTACATGACTGATTTCTGAAATAAAATGTCTGGAATTATATAAAATGAATCTCATCAGAGGTTAGTTCTCATCTAAATCCCTCAGTAATTAAAGGAGAGAGATTTACCTTCAAATGTTCATTGATTCTATCCAAAATAACCATCTAAGACAAGGAAAATCAATTGCCTTCTGGAGATGTATGTCTTTTGAGTACATATGTATTTATACAACTTGTTTACATAAGGAGCATAATTTGTTTGCATGCTTAAGGACAGGAGGATCACTTCTACCTAATCTGCCTTGCTTTTGGCAGCTAAACATAGGTGAGCAGAATCACCCTACAGGCTTCAACAAAATTAAAAAAGCCAAACTGTTTACCGCACAAACTATACACAGACTGAGAACGTGACTTTCCATATTATCATTGCAACTTTTTTCAGATTTTATTTTTCAGATTTTTTTCTTTCATGGGCAAATTATTTATTTAATTATTGCCCATAATTCACATATTTTGTTTCTGGTTACATGAGCAAAAACATGTAGATAAGGATTCCGAGGAAATGTTGCCTAAGTAAACACAACCGTATTTGTGTATACTCTTAGAAATGTGTAGCAAACATAGCCCTTTTAAACAGGAAAAATAGACTGTGACCAAAGACATCGAAATGACTAACAGCGAAATTCATACATACATTTAAGATTCCACTCAATGCTATAAATTTCTTTCAAATAGTCAAAAGGAAATGCAACTATCTTTAAAACTTCTTGCAAAAAAAGACTACTGCAACATATTAAAAAGGTCCTTATATCCTAGCAATAGTTATAATTCACAGTTTAAATTGAGCTTACAAATGTAGTACATTCATTAAATATTCATTGATTATGTATTAAGGCAAATATAGACTTTCATTATATTTGTAATAGGTTGTATTTTCACACAGAAATGAATTCACTACTGCTCTATTTTGTGTGGTAATTTACTGCTATGCAGTTAAAACAAAAATGTTTCCAAAAGAGCATTCCACTTTTTCCAACATCCATGGCAGTATATTACACTTATACTTCATGACCTAAGCTGAATTCTCTCTTGCTATAATTTGATACATATTTATCGACCTCAATAGAATGGAAGAGAACTACACTCTAGCATTTCAAATGAATTTGATCTGTGTTGCACCATGAAAATATGTGTATTACATGCAAAGTGGGATAGAATGAGGTCTTACGTTTCAGACGTTTCATAGCTGATGCTGACATTTTGTACAGGTACCATTTGGACCTGATTCTATAATTCTTCTGTTATAAGAAATGTACAGTCATTCCAACAGCTTCATCAGTATTTTAATGTAAGCAGTATTAAAAAAAAAAAATAATCTATCATACTCTTTCTGATAATGTAAAATGTGAGTAAAATCATTGAGGTTAAACTTGAGAATTTTTTTTATTTACTTTTTGACAAAAAGTATCTAAGACTGAAGTATGTCAGTGTGAGTAATCTTGCAAAAGCCTTAATTTCTCAAACTAGAATTCACAAAAACAGTGTTTATACATTCATGAATAACTGAAACAGTCTATCTTGTCAGAGCTACTATCAGGCACAGGTTTAGAATGCAAAATTATTTATCCATTGTGAATGTCTGTAAAACATTATCAGCTCACCATATGAAGGCATTTGTTTCTGAGGGATGAGCATAGCCATCAAAGTAACTCCTTTATGATTCACTTATATTGAAATATGCCCATTCCTTATCTCAATGGGTTATGATAAGTAAAGGACATGTTTTTCCTACATCTGTTCCCATGAATATTCTCATGTTTCTTGTAGTTACCATTAGAAATTTCAAAAGATGATTAATTTAAATACTAGTAATGTTTATCTGCTAAGAAATGGTTTTGTAAAAAAATATCTTTAATAGCACAGTCAGATTACAGTGACTGCTCTTGGAGAAGTGTATTTCTGTTATGTCTAAATTATAATTAGATCTACCTATTGCCACAAAATTTGCAGTCTTCACCTTGATAACATTTATCAAGTAGTATTAACATTGATGTTGATATTTTATATGCATGTTTCAGAGTTAAACACTATGTTTTGAAGCAGCCTTCCTTCTCCAGGCTAGGATTTACTGGTTAATTATCCTTGATGATCTCAATTACAGCAATAGTACAAAGGAAGGATAATAGAAAGAGGGATATGGAAGCTACAACATAAATCACAGAAGGTTTTCTATAAATCAATATCCATTCACGCTCCATATGACAAGTAAATAATGGAATAGCTTATGTAATGCAATGGAAATGTACTTAAAGTAACTTTTTAATAAGGAGACAGCAATTTTTTTCATTAACATTATCTCCTTAGTTACCTTGTGTTTCTCAAAAACGTAGATATGGTGAGAAAAACATGGCTAACAATCGAAATGCAATGTGCCATATCAACACAACTACAGTATTTCAGTACTTGAAGAAAACGCAATGAGCTATCAGTTTCAGGCATCAGTCTGTTTCTTTTGACTCAACATGCAGAAGAAAGTTTCAAATACCTAAGATTAGAGATTTGCCATTCATTATACTGCATGCCCATCACACTATTTATAGAGACAAAGGAGTATGGTGCAGAAAAAAAGAAGAGACAGAAAAGAAAATTTACAGACTAAAACTGCACCACACTTGGGACTATTAATAGACAAGTGAGGATCTCTGTGTTTAGCAAACACCAGCCTGAACCTTTACTGAGGCACATGTACAACATAAAAAGGATACTAAAAGAACTTTCAAATTAAAATAATGTTTTCAGACATAAAACCTTTATAAAGCAGTATTTCAAATAAAATAAATATGAAAAGAAGGAAAAGTGTTTCTTTTTAGTTCTGTGACATAAACAAAATTAAGAAACCAAGACATCATTAAATAAGTTTGTGGTTTAGGCCTAGCTTTTAACTATGGGCAAAACCAGGGCAGTTCCACATTACCTCTACCAAACAAATTTGTCAAGCAGTAAGAAGAGGTTATTGTTCTCGTCTAGTTACCAGCAACAGTTACGGATCATAAGCTGAAAAAACACCGCAGGGTTCAGGGAGTTCTGGTGCAGATCACTGCTAACCGGGGAGGTCTGGGTTGGCTGGAGGTTAGCAAATGTGATGCCCATCTACAGAAAGGGCCAGAAGGAGGATCTGGGGAACTACAGGCCTGTCAGTCTGAACTTGATGCCTGGGAAGGTTATGGAACATGAGTGCCATTACATAGTACATGTAGGACAACCAGGTGATCAGGCCCAGTCAGCACAGGTTCATGAGAGGCAGGTGCTGCTTGACTGACACGATTTCTTTCTATGACAAGATGACCTGCCTGGTGGATGAGGGAAAGGCTGTGGATGTTGTCTACCTGGACTTTAGTAAAGCCTTTGACACCATTTCCCACAGCGTTCTCCTGGAGAAACTGGCTGCTCATGGCTTGGACAGGTGTACCCTTTACTGAGTAAAAAAATGGCTGGATGGTTTAGGGTTGAAGGAGTTGTGGTGAATGGAGTTAAATCCAGTTGGCAGCTGGTCACAAGTGGTGTTCCCCAGGGCTTAGTACTGCAGAAAAGGAGGCTGAGGAGAGACCTTATTGTTCTATACAGCTACCTGAAAGGAGGTTGCAGAGCGGTGGGTGTTGGTCTCTTTTCCCAAGTAACAAGCGATAGGATAAGAGGAAATGGCCTCAAGTTACGCCAGGGGAGGTTTAGGATGGATATTAGGAAAAATTTCTTCACCAAAAGGATATCAAGCATTGGAACTGGGAAGTGGCTGAGTCACCATCCCTGGAGGTATTTAAAAGGCTGGTAGACATGATGCTGACGGACATGTTTTAGTGGTGGCTTTGGCAGTGTTGATGGTTGGACTCAGTGATCTTAAAGGTCCCTTCCAACCTAAACGATTCTATGATTCTGTTCGATTATCCCCTACGCTCCCTGTGTGACAAACAATAGTCCTTTGTGTAACAGGGCAGGGCAGGGGCACCCTGAGACCCCCGAGGACTTTAGCCCTCACTGCAACACCCACCACCTTGAGGCTGAGGGATACCATTCCATGGACTGGGGGACCCCAGGGACACAAGCAGAGATGCATAACACCAGGAAAGAAGAGTTGGTGTTAGTCACTTTTCTTGTATAATAAATTTAAAGTATCATTAATGAGATGTTTCTGTACTGATTTGAATAGTGTTAGTATTATTGTAACTGGATTAATGGTAATTATTGTATTACAAATAAATTGCTGAGATTTTTAATTAAGTTAACAATAAATGTTTGACTTCATATGTATGTTATGTTCCCTTATGCCCATAACAAGATTTTAAATGAAACGCTGTTTGTCCTTTTTCTTTGGGAGGGGACAGAATTCAAATATATAGTAGGTAATTATTATGCATGAGTGAAGGAAAGTAATGTCAGTAGCTACACGTTACCTACAATAGGATAACTTTTCCCTCTATAGACACTGGGACTAATGAATAAATAATTAGAATCGACAATCTGGGCTATGCAGATACAGTTTTGATTGGAATTAAGGTTGGCTTAAGAGGGGGCACAAGCTTATTGACTTTATAGCCTTTTGTGCTGGCAGCATTACCAACATCACCTCCTAGTTACCCAAATTCAGAGCTGGTGAAGTTTGAATAAAAATGAGTTAATGACAAAGACTGGGTAAGGACAACTGTCTACTTCCTTAAACACAGATATGCCCCATTTATAAGATCAGATCAAGATATGAGCAGAATTATTAAGCAATGTTTAGACAATTCTCTCTGTGTGTGCATGTGAATGTGTATTCACCAGAGTGTTTCCCTGAAAGTGTTTCCTGAAAAGGATGACAAAAATGATGTACAATGAACAGAAGTGAATAACAATCTAAGTCCAGTGAAGATGCTAGTCTTGGGTTTTTCATCAAATGACTTGGTGTCATTGAATCCAGGGAAACAAAGCACAGCTCTAAAGCTCCCTCACATCCAGTGACTCCTTGAACGAATGACATCAAGTCAGGGAGGCAAATTCAAAATTGGAATGTAATTTGTAATCTACGCTAGTGCTGCTACAGCAGAGACATACAGCCAACTACTGTCATACCAAAACTTCAGTCAGAATTTGAAGTTGGTGGAATCTAAAAGGAAGCTTGAACAAAAATAAAGTAGCAATAATGATTTTCATTATGAAATATGAAGAACAAATTTTTAAGATCAGCTAAGTGATCAGCTATTATTGGTTCTTGTAAAATATTTGTGTAGTTATCAATGCCATGGATAAATGTGCTCTGCCCCACTGGGACCACAAATGAGTTATTATAAAATAGATATTACAATCTGTAATATTCTGGCTACTGCAGTAAAGTCCTGTGTTAATAAACGTATAGCAAGTGTGTATTTTCACTACATTTGGAAGTGTATGGTAGAGAAAAGAAATGAAAATATTATGTTAAGAAGACTTTGGTCTCTTAATGGAGTACAGTGGGATAAAGCCCTGGAAGGAAGAGGGGCCCAAGAAAGCTGGTTAATATTCAAGGATCACCTCCACCAAGCTCAGAAGCAATGCATCCCAGCAAAAAGGAAGTCTGCATGGATGAACAAAGAGACCCTGGACAATCTCAGACAGAAAAAGGAAGCCTACAGAGGGTGGAAGCAAGGACAGGTAGCCTGCAAGGAATACAGAGAAATTGTCTAAGTAGCCAGGGATCAGGTTAGGAAAGCTAAAGCCCAGATAGAGTTAAATCTGGCCAAGGGCATTAGGGGCAGCAAGAAAGCATTCTATAGGTATATCAGTGATAAAAGGAAGACTAGGGAAAATGTGGGCCTGCTGAGGAAGGAAGTGGGAGACCTGATCACCCGGGACATGGAGAAGGCTGAGGTACTCAACGACTTTTTTTGCCTCAGTCTTCACTGGTAAGAGTTCTAACCACACTGCCCAAGTTGCAGAAGGTAAAGGCAGGAACTGGGAGAATGAGGAACTGCCCACTGTAGAAGAACAGGTTTGAGACCATCTAAGGAACCTGAAGGTGCACAAGTCCATGGGACTTGATGAGATGCATCCACAGGTCCTGAGGGAACTGGCGGATGAAGCTGCTAAGCCACTATCCATCATATTTGAGAAGTCGTGGCAGTCCACTAAAGTTTCCACTGACTGGAAAAGGGTAAATGTAATCCCCATTTTTAAAAAGGGTAAAAAAGAAGACCTGGGGAACTACAGGCTGGTCAGTCACACCTCTGTGCCCAGCAAGATCATGGAGCAGATCCTCCTTGAAACTCTGCTAAAGCACATGGAAAATAAGGAGGTCACTGGTGGCAGCCAACATGGCTTCACTAAGGGCAAATTGTGCCTGACAAAACTGGTGGCCTTCTACGACAAGGTTACAGCCTTGGTGGATAAGGGGAGAGCAATAGATGCTAGCTACCTGGACTTGTGCAAGACATTCGACGCTGTCCCACATGACATCCTGGTCTCTAAATTGGANTGTCCAGCTCTGGAGCCCCCAACATAAGAAGGCTATGGAGCTGTTGGAGTGGGTCCAGAGGAGGGCCACAAAGATGACCAGAGGGTTAGAGCACCTCTGCTATGAGGACAGGCTGAGAGAGTTGAGGTTGTTCAGCCTGGAGAAGAGAAGGCTCCGGGGAGACCTTCTAGCAGCCTTCCAGTATCCGAAAGGGGCCTACAAGGAAGCTGGAGAGGGACTTTTTACAAGTGCATGTAGCAATAGGCCGAGGGGTAATGGCTTCAAACTGGAAGAGGGTAGATTTGGATTAGATCTCAGGAAGAAATTCTTTACTGGGAGGGTGGTGAGGCACTGGAACAGGTTGCCCAGGGCAGTTGTGGCTGCCCCAACCCTGGAAGTGTTCAAGGCCAGGCTGGATGAGGCTTTGAGCAACCTGGTCTCGTAGGAGGTGTCCTTGCCCATGGCAGGTGGGTTGGAACTAGATGATCTTTAAGGTCCCTTCCAACCTAAACCATTCTATGATTTTGTGATTCTGTGATTCTTAATCTCAAAAGCAAAAACAAGGAAAGCTTTCTATTATACTCTAAAATGTAAGAGAGGTAGGAATTTTTACAATCAAAACAATATAGTGTAATTTAATAACAATTAATTTAAGAAGAGATTAATTTATAAATGAAATTTCAGTTCCTAGTGTTGTCAACAAGCATATGGCATTGCAACAACAGACTTACTTGAATACGGTTTTCATTGCAGGTGCTGTGGTATAGCTGCAAGCCCAACACATGCATCTTAGACACTCTATGGCATCTCAGGTGTCACTAGATGTGTTTGTTTATGGAACTGAATCTCACCCATGGTTCCTGTGTTTTCACATGAGACAAAAAAATTAATAAGTAATAAAATTAAATATTTTGTCCTTAAGCTTTGCAGTAGATGAATATTCTCTGAAGAACCAATCTCATTTTAGCCAATGTAACAGAAATAATTGTTTATTAGCATGAGACTATTTCATTGTGAAACTTAAGCAGCTAAAGAAGTTTCTAGTTCTGGGTATTGGCAGAAACACAGACTGTAGACATCTAAATTTAAATATTTATAGCATAGAAATATAGAATCATAGAATGGTTGAGGTTGGAAGGGACCTTTGGAGGTCAAATTGTCCAGCCTCCCTGCTCAAGCAGGACCGCCTAAAGCAGGTTGCCCAGGAACGTCTCCAGACAGCTTTTGAATATCGCCAAGGTGGGAGACTCCACAACCTCTCTGGGCAACCTGTGCCAGTGCTTGATCACCCTCACAGTGAAACAGCATTATTTGACATTCAGAGGGAATGTCCTGTGTTTCAGTGTGTGACAATTGCTTCTGGTCCTGTCACTGGGCACCGCTGAAAAGAGCCTGGATGCATCTTCTTTGAGACCTCCCTTCAGGTATTTGTATACATTGATGAAATCCTCCCTGAGCTTTCTCTTCTCTAGGCTCAAGGGTCCCATCTCTCTCAGCCTCTCAACACGAGAGATGCTCCAGTTCCTCCAGGACTTTATGGCCCTTCACTGGCCTCTCTCCAGCATGTCCATGTCTATTGTACTGGAGAGTCCAGGCCTGGACACAGTACTCTGGAAATTGTCTAGTCCAATCCCCCTGCTTAAAGCAGAGTCAACTAGAGCATGTTGCTTAGGGCCATACTAAGACAGACAGACATCATCCAAGCATGGAGACTCCACAGACTCTCTGGGCAATATATTGTAGTGTTTTACTACCACTACAGTGAAAATAGATTCTCCTGTTTAAGCAGAATTTCCTGTGTTTCCATTTGTTCCCTCTTGTCTTTTCATTAAGAAGAGTCTGGCTTCGTCTTCTTTACTCTCCCCTATCATCTATTTACATATACTTTTTAAAAAAATACATGTGTATCCATAACACTATATATTTTTATATAAAATAAGATTTATATATTATAATTTGTATTACTTATTGAAATATAAGAAGTGGGATGTGTAAGGGTTTAGAGTAAGGGGTCAGAGAAGAACATCTTCTTTATTAACATTTTAACTGTAAAGGGGATAATAAATAAAGAGGGAAGTGGTAAAAAAGAACACACAGAGATGAAAGCCTGGTAGACAAGGGCTAACAGAGAAAATGGAAAAACCTAAAGTCTCCATTTGCCAATTGATGGGCCATTAAGAAACCCCAGGCACAGCTTTGGAGAGGGCCACCTAGACTTTGTAACTGATGAGAAAGGGAAAAGAGGAAGAACATGAAGATTTGGGATATTCAATGGAGTTGTATGTGTGTGTGAGACTGTGCAAGATTTATGAAGGAATGTTTAGGGGAAGGTGGTCAGGGAAAAGACAGAAAAGGGTATAAAAGGGGCCAGTCATGTTTAGAGTATGACCAGTCAGTACACTTGTCTGGCTGAGCCCTGCCTCTGATCACCCCAGTCTGTCCTGTCTTCTTATTAAATCTTTTCTTAACTGTCTCTCTGTGTCATCTCACTCTATCACTTGTATGTGTGTGTGCTGCAAGAATTCCATGCCAGCTGCTGGGGGAAGCAGCTTGAGTGGTGCCAGCTACTGGAGCCAGTGGGGTCTCAGTGTCAGCTACTGGAAGGACTGGGGTCTTTAACTTCCAGCCACTGAAGTGGGAAAGTTGTGTGTCCCAAAAAAACAGCTACTGGGGGGATCGGGGTAAGTGAGGCAAGTGGGGGGCTCAGCACCAGCCACTGGAGCAAGACTGTGTCACACCCCATGTGCCTGGTGTCGGCTGCTGGGGACGAGTGTCTGTATCATCCCCAAACCAGGTGTGCATGTGTATTCACTAGTAAACCTCAAGCTTGATGTGCTGGCGAGCAGGTGGTCCTTGGGTCCAGGCTGGGGCATCAGGTGGCCGAAGGGTCTGTACTTATATTTGGGGGGACTGATGAGTGTTGGGTGCCTGTGGTAGGAGCGTGTGAGTGCTGCCTGTTTGCAGTGAGCACCCAGCTGGACCAGCTGGACAACTTGGGACCTGTGGGGCACATAAGAGGGGCCAGAATCTGGGCAGGAGTGCTGGGCAGAAAAGGAGTCTTGCCAGTGCTTGGGGGATCCATGAATGCTCAGGGAATCCGGGTTTGTGAACCTGGAGAGTGTTGTGTGCGTGCTGCACTAGTGATATTCTACCTCTGCCAGCCCAAGAGGAGGAGAGGACGTGGCTGTCTGGGCTTGTGACTGATGTGAGTCCTGTATGTGAGTACTGTTGAAGGCAGTCTGTGGCAGGCTGTGTGACCGGCCATGTCAGCGTCGTCTGTGTGTGTGCATGCGTGTGTGTGTCTGGGATATGCATGCAGCTTCTCTACTGGTTGAACCTGCAAACAGGAAGGCAGCAGCAGTATTCGTCAGCATGGGCAGAAATCTTGGTTCCCTGGGTGAGCACTGGGCTGGGCTCCAGCAGCTGGACAGGACGAATCCCCAGGCCCAGAGCTGTTGGAGGCAGTGGCTATTTATAACATCCCTTAACAAAATCCAGTTTTGTTGCCTGCACATAGGTGCACAATGCCACTTTACATTCCCTGAAATGGCCTATGTGACTTCCAGCTGGCTCTACTGAGGGACATGTTTTCTGAAGATACCTTTGTCTCCATATAGAGGCTTCAAATGCCCTAAGAAATCTTAGGGTAATCAAACGTCTGCACAGGTCTAATAGAGAAAACAGCAACTATGAGAAAACAACGTATCTTCTGGACTGGCAGCTGGAAATGAGCTGGGATGCCCTAGGAGTCTCAAATGGTATCTAGTATCTACCAGCAGACCCCACCGGTCTGTGGGTCCCTTGGGCACCTCTCCAGCTTATTCTTCTCACACACCCTTGGAGTTTTTTGCACAGCCCTGAAGTGTCTCTCCCTGTGATACGAGTCTTTCCGGGAGTGACCCCAGGCACCGCAAGGGTCAAGCTGGAGCAGAAAATGAGCTAGGTCCTGACCAGCCTCTTCAGAGTCATTCAGCACCTAACAATTAGCTGTCAACATCTCTGGTGCTCACAGTCTCTCTGTCTGGCAGGTTCTCATGAGTTTGTAATTTTTTGAGTAATTGACAGATCGTTTAAACTCAAAGTAGTTCTCTGTTCTCATAATTAAGGAACTGCCTTATTCTATAGGGTTAACTAATGTCTATATGCTAACACCGTTGGCAGCCAGGCACAAACCATGCTAACTGAAACAGCCCTAAATGTTTAGCAGAAACTTAGATACATAGTTCACATGGAACTTAGATACCCGACTCCCATGAATTTACACGCATTTAGTTACCTAATTTTAGGTGCCTGTAATCAGGAGCTGAATTCAACAATCATAGATGGCGTTTGCCATGTGGGGAATAAGGCCTTTAAAATCAGAGGCCTGACAATACACGTGACCCCTTCTGTGCTCAGTTACAGGATGGGGCCCAAATTTAGGTTACATAATGGAAGGGAACAATCCGACACATCAGGGTCATAGCTCATGGAGGAAGGGTACTTCCACACACAGTAGCGACCGGTCAGCCACATGGCACGGGCAGGCTGCAGCTCAGGGTGGCACAACAAGTCATATGGCTCTGCACAGGACTAGGAGTACAGAAGAAACATGGAGAAAGGCCAGTACGATCACTTCTTATTAGGTGGCTGTCAATACAAAGCGAAGGGATGTCTCCAGTAATGAGTTATTGCTAAAATAAGCCCAAGAGTTGTTTTCTTAGAATAATTTGTCTAATTAAACCAGTTACCTGAGTCTTGGTTTTCCTTCCATGTTTGACATGTTTGCTTATGTGCTGTCGTGTAGAACTATTCCAGCGTATCTATTGCATATGATTTAAAATCTCTGTCCGACTCAATACTGAAGTGTTGTATAACCTTTGTGCTTGCCCTTTGTATAGAGACAAAATCTACCTCATATGTTTCGAGAATTATTAAATGCTGGTGACACAATGGGAATTGGTTTCACACCAGGGCTCTTGGTGAAGATGTTAATATCAGATGAAAAAGGATTTTTACATTGTGAAAATGACCCTTGACACTGCATTATTATCCACACTGGTTTATTGTAAGAAACAAACCAAGCTCCCTCTGGCAACAGAGCAATCAATTACTGCTTTCTTATTCTGGACTGAGCTGTGTTCTGCAATTTATTCTTTGTTTGTTGTTGTTGTGCGTTTGAAGAGAGAACTATATTCTCCAAGCTGATGTAGGATGTGCTCTGCTTCTTTCAAAGATAGATCATTTATCAGCTCAGTAGACTTTACCTATAAACTATCCACATATACTTATAAACTTTAAATGTGCACACGTGTGAAGACATCTTACATAATATATCATCATAAAATAAGAATAGTACATAAGGCCAAACCTGCTTAGCTCTTTAATTTAATCGTAAAGCCAGATACTTCTTTACAATTGATTTTGTGGTGGAGGAAGAGAGATTTTTTTCCTTAAAGGCGTACATTGGTTCTTATGTTTTTCTGTATAGACATAACACAATTCAGATCTATCCCTGAGATAAATTTCATCACTTATTTTCCCCGTTTGTTGAATAATCTCTTTATACTAAGCTTCAGAAATAGTAACTTCCGTACAAAGTAGATTTCTCTAGATTTATTTGTATACAAGTTAACTTAATATGCTTGTTGTGCAGAAATTAAAATTGCACAAGTTATTCAGTACAGAGCAGGAAACAATGGCAAATAAAATTAAATGTTATGTTGGCCTACAATAGTAACTCAGCCATTAAGCTTATTCTCACCGAACTCATGTGCATTCAAAAGTACTTATAGAGAAATTAGTTATTTTTCTCCATGGCTAGTTGAAACTGTGGTTTGTATGTAAACTATTGTGGTAACACACCAGTTTCTGAAGCAACCTGAGATGATGCTGAAGTTACTTAATGAGGAGGAGAAAAGGAGAATAAAGTGAAAAAGGTACCTACTTCTTTAAATTTTGAGTTGTTGCTTCACCTTATAGTCCAATTCTTTCTGCAAGTACCTAGAGAAATATCCTAGAAGTGAGGTGGTAGAAATAATTTAAATGAGTTTTTGTTTTTACCTTTGAAAACTGGCCAGGAGCTTTTTTTCAGTAGATACTGTGGCAGAAAGTCCTGGAAGTACAAGGACGGGATGACATCAGGGGCTCCCAGAGTAGAAATACAAATCACAGTTCGTCAGTTACTGGTCGATTAAGGAAAGTAACCATGAGATCTCAGTAGAACCAGTAACAGGGAGAACAGAGAATATGAATCCAACATATGCAAAATGTCCTGTAAATCGTAAATATACATAGACGGTAACAAGACTGTTCTCTACAAGAATGGGAACAAAAGAACAGAGAGAAACTGATTCAGCATTGTCTCCCTGGCTAAGAATACTCCACCAAATCAGAACCACTACTTACAAAGAGCAGGTCCTTTCTTCTCTTTGGTAGACAGAGCGTAATCATTCATAACATTTTGCCACTGCAGCCAAGCATCATATGGGTTAAATAAGTCAGTCTTTTAAAGAACTTTGTGTATGTATGTTTTCTGCTTGAGTCTTCCCATGTGTGGTACTGAATCATTATCAAGTCAAGTACAGCAACTTCATATTTCACAAGGCCTTCACGCTGCACGGCTACTTCTTCTCTGCATGTGGGTATATCCTGAATTATCCAAACACACGTGCTGCTTCAGAAAGTCATATACAACTCCTAAATATAGACTTCCCTGTGACCTGTAGGATACTTCTTCTATAATTGCATTTAATTGCGGTAGGTTTATAGAAGATAAAGGTTATAGCTTAATGTGGACATTGGATCTTCAAAGACCAAATAACTGAATACTCAATGAAAGTTAAAGGAATCAGTCTTCATAGGCTGGTTAAGAATTTTTAAAACTACAAGGCAAATCCTACACATTCCTGTATAACACTAAAACAACTGGAATTAGTAGTCCACAAACATTCATTGGGCTCCTGCCTGTATTGAATAAAGGAGAGGATTTAATCTCTTCATATATAACAGTGAAAATAAGCTAAGAACACAGAAGTGAATCCTCAACATAGTGTGAAGTTATGAATCTCTGGCAATAACTCTAATTACATGAGGTGAGTATATATGAGCCAAATACTTATTTACTGTTAAACTTGTTCCAGTGTTAAAACAAATCCTATTTTTACATACTGGGTCACGTTTCATTCTCATTGACTTCAATGAAAGTTACACATACATTGTAGTTATGTCATCAGGCATATTTAATTATTTATCTATAGTTTGTGGATAGCATTAATTTCATTAAGCTTGATAAGGCAATCTGAAAAACATCCTTGTTGTCAATGCAAAAATTGACACACTTAAAACTCTAAATTTTAGTTGCAGCATTAGAAGTGTGGAAAATTAAAGTGAAACAAATTATGTCAGTGAACATAAATGAAAGGACCAAATGTAGATCTAGTTCAAAGCAAGACTTAGTTTATGTTGGTTTTTTCTCATCCTCTAAAACTTTCAGAGCATTATAGTATAGCTCTGGTTTTGGCCAAGTTCAAACTAATGTCTGCTCATTGAAGATGAGCCTGTCTAAAGAAGATCTACAGCAAAGCAGACTTCCATAGCTGCTCCAGGTATGTTTTTTTGTGTGTATGTCAAATAGCTTAAATAAGAAATAGAATACATTCCAGATGGTTTATAAAGAGTGATAACATCGACCAACTCCTAAACTTTCACACTTTAAAACAACTCATAAACACCAAATATTATTTCCAAAATCATTTGGCAGTTAAATATTTTTATTAGTGCTTATAAAAGTCTGAATTGCTTCATTTCCTCAGAAAGCAAAAAATGCAAGTGGCATAAGATTCTAATTCTAAGTGGAATGAGGTATATTTGTGGATAATGTATAGAACAGAAAAGCAGCAAGTGCAATGCACATACTTTAATCCATCATTTTATCACTGTGTTAGAAATGGTAACAGCTATAAAGGAAGAAAACACGGCTGATATTCATTGAATAAATAAAATCTACATATTTCTGCCAACTGACCAAGAGGTTTTAATTTCATATTTAAAACACAACAATAAAGAATTGGGAAGATAGATGTTTTTTACATTTCATATTTAAAACACAACAATAAAGAATTGGGAAGATAGATGTTTTTTACAATGTAGCATAATGTACTTACTTTCGTGAAAGACGGGAAGGTCAAGTAACTGTCTCAAAGCTTGCTCGTGTTCACCCGTCTGCAGCTTGCAAGGGACCTTGTGCAAACAGCAGACCATTCATTTCGCTTATTAGGAAGGAAACTCGTGCAAACTTATTATAGCAGCAGACAATTCTCATCACTCATCAGGCACCTCCAAAACTGACCCCTATCCAGGCTGGGCTGGCAGCCCCCAAGGACCATGTCCTGGTTACCATAGTCATGCGAAGGCCGCATGATAAGCGAGACCTGAGGCGTGTGAACAGTTCATAAGACGTATGAGCCTGTGCCTGACTGAGGATAAAAGGACCATAGAAACAAGACACGGTGTGCACCCACCGCCAAAGAATCGATGACCGAGGACCAATGGGACGCCGCAGGATCCATGGTGGGAACTATCCTTTGCTTATCTTTCTGAATGCTTGCTTAGTTTCTTTCTAATATTTCCTGCCTTTGCTATTGCTCCATTCCTTTGTACTTGTTCAATAAAAACAGCCTAATTGGCGGCATTTGACCTCATTTGTGTCTTATTTCACTCTTGGGATCACTACAAACCTTCCCCGAGCCCGAAGTCAGACTGGGACTTTACAAATTTTAGCATACTTATATTAATAGTAACAAAGACTATTCTTTATACTAGAGGAATAATTAGAAAGCCACAACCTTAGAGATTTTGGTAGGAGTTTTTAAAATGCTTTATAGTCTTTATAATGTTGGGGTTTTTTTCAGTCTTCTGTTCCTCTTCCTATTATGCTTTTTTCCTTTTTCCTAACTAGAAATCTAGAAGGACTGAAGCAAGATTCAGATTTAAGTGTTTTAAACCATTCAGAATCATATAGAGATTTATCTCCCTAAAAGATACAGCATTTCTATTTCCTCATGCTTTATTTAGGTAATGTTTATTAATAATGGTGTATATAACATACATCTACAGAATTATGAAGTATTTATCTTAATTTTAAAAAAAGAATCAAAACAATTTACACACAATGTTGAAAAAGGTCACTATAATTTAAAGTTAAGGAAGCACTTTTTGTATGTTAACTTGAGAAACTGATGGCATTATCCATAATGCACTGCACAGTGCCTCCCTTATTAACAAAACAATCTGGGAACTATTGAGAAATCTCTTACAGCAAGGCTCATTAATTGAAATATGTGACAATAAATGTCCCTGTCGTATTACCATCATGCTGTTCCATATTACATAAAAGATTACTTCCAAATAATCTCTGTGTTACAGGCATACATTTAGTATGCAATATCCATTATGAACTTTTGTTTTACGTTGGAGAGTTCTCCAGAGTGCCGAAATTTTATGGAAAAAATAAAATATTGGGTTTTTTTCTGGCAGAAATCATTTATTAGTTGCAAAATGTTCAGGATTAAAATAGTCTGATCTGAAACATAAACTCTGAGATGTGTACCTAGAGGTGAAAATACCCAGAGGTGAAAGTAAATGTCGGTAGGTCACTTAAAATGTAAGAACCCAAACATTACTTCAACCATGTGTTGTGTAAGGGAATACGGTTCCTGCTGCAACTCATTTGCTGCAGGGTAGAATATCTTAGTTCATGTAGTTTAACCAAAATCGGGACTGAAATGGTGAACTTAGACAGGCTTTGCAACTGTAACTCTTTAGCCCTATATTATGCAGTATCACCATGGCCAGCAACAGACTACAGACTTTGTACTGAGTTTGCAAGGCCTCAGGACTGAGGCTTGTCGTGCCTGACCTCTGTTAACTTTTCTTGACCTGCCTGTTGCTTCTTTTTACTTTGTTTAACTGCTATATATATTTTTTTTTTTTTCTGGTTAGATGCTTATGGCTAATTTGTTTTCCATATCATTGTACGATAAAGCCATAGTTTTGTACAGACAGGAGAAACTGTAGTGAGAGACTAATTTGTGCCAGAGCTTAGCACGGGTGATTAAAGTAAATGAAGCCTTAGGACACATGAATTGTACTTTAGTCTAGGGTTTTATCTATGGAAATGTAACTGGTAGGTAAGGACGTGTGAGTAAAACTTGAGCTACAGGATATTTTGTAACAAAAGATAAAGAAATGTCTCAAGACACAGACAAAAAGGGTGCCTGGAGGCTTCGAGAGCAAATCAGAAGAGAAGACTCCAGACTCTGCAAATATGATTGGATGAGGAGAAATTGCATCAGGAAATCAAACAACCTATATAAACTATAAAATCTGGTAACAATCAACAGGTGGGGTCCCTCTTTGGACACACCCAGCTTGAGCTCTAACTACTATTGCATATTGGACACAGTAGAAGAAGGAACTCTGATACTTTTATTAAAGCAGAAGCTAGCGACGAGCCCTGTTGAGGTGGCATCTTAGTAATTCCTATGGTCTAGATGGTGGCTGCATAATTCTTATAACAGAAACAGTTATTCTGTGCAGAGTGAGATACCTGCAAGGCTAACGCAATGACATAGTGTAGAGAAATACAGCCCTGTTATGCTAGCAGTATGCTCTTGCCTTCAGAACTGACGAGAAAGGATGTGGCATAGAGGACCACAGGCCTGGGCTAATAAAGCATGGGTCACAGGCTTAGTGCTATAGACCCTACAGCTGTAAACAATTCACCTGTGGTCATCTAAAGAAATGCAGATGGGAGCTGGACAAAACTGATTTTCATGTGTAACAAAGAGAAGCAAGAAATAGTATTGAACAGAAATGAAACACACCAGATACAGTAAATTTGACTGTAACATGGAGTTGTGGACCAACAAAGAAAGAGTAGATGTGTAAAACATTAGCAGACACATAGATATGGCCCCAAGCAGATTCTAGAAGGAGGAAAGAGAAACTATCAATATTAGTATCATATTCCTCCTGGCGAAGGACCGTGGACTCTGACTACTGGCCGTAACATACACCCACCACTGCTGCTCAGAAGCCACTGAGCTTAGGATGCAGAGAAACAGTGGAAAGATGAGCATAACAACCTGGACAAGGTGTGAAAACTAGAAAGTATGTGTGTAAACCAATTTTAACTGTGCTATTATAATTAAGCCTCTTTTTTCTTCTTATGAATGTTTTTCTCTCCTCTTTTTCCTTTCACTCCTCCTCCCACCTACCCCATCTGTAATATTTTGGTCTGGACTAGGAATGATTTCTGGATTAGGCTGTTAAGAATGTCAATTATATTAATAAAAAATCCTTGCTTTTATATGTAAGGAATGTTTCCTTTTCATCCATAAAGAGAATACTGAGAGTAACATAAGTAAATCCAAAAAGTTTTCTGTCTCACACACAACACACACACATACACGTCCTCTTCCCCACCGATGTGGGTTTCCTCCTGCAGGAGACATGTCTGCCCCGGCTGTATGTGCCTCATGCTGCTTCTGGTCCTGTGCAAACACACCCCTTGTTGAGGAGGTGCCCCAGAAGGTGTCCCTGCACCCCGAGATGGGGTCCCTCTGTGCTGCCCCCACACTGCCAGCCCACTGCTGGGTGTCAGCTGCTCTCGACGTCCCCTGGGGAAGCCGTGCTGCCCAGCCTGGGCAGGGATCTGAGTGTCCTGTCTTTCTCTAGGAAAGTAGAATTGTTCCTTGTGATCATGCAAGTTTCAATAGAATTTTTTCCAGTTCTAAAGGGGAATTTCTAGTCAAAACCAGACAAAAGGAAACAGTTCCGTACAGAAAAAACAACACTTCTGTTTTTTGATCCCTAAGCTACGAATGGAAAAAAAATTACTTGGAGTATGTTCTTGACTTAAACTCAGACCTTTAAGAAAAATTACCTGTTACCAACTTCAGTATAATAATCACCAGGCCATTCTCTCACTAAGTAGTAGGCAATATCAGACAGACGGTGTTTAAGTTGCTTTAGTAAAAAATAAAAATAACATCTGTGAAAAGAAAAGGACGTTTTCTTCATTCCCAGGTACCGTGGCACCAACAGTTCAGATCTTGAAATTGACTTAATTTAAGTTACCAGAGACTATAGCTGAACAAAAAGTAGTTGAAAAAATACTTATTCAATTAATTTAGATCTTTTCTTTTTTGGCATACAGTCTACAAATGTAAATGATGTCTTGAAATATAGGAGACTGGATTGGGGTTAGGAAGGTTAATACTCAAGGGCATGAAATAGTTCTTTGAATTTGAAATGTGTTTGCAGTTCTTCAAGAACTCATTTGGGAAAATAATGTCTAGTCTGTGACTAGTCCCTTGATGTATTTAATGTTAATGGTTTGCTGTTGAGACTATTTAAATGGTCACCTTTCACATAATATTGGTTTTGCTCTCTGATTACAGCCTTTAATCTTTATAAATGAAAAAAAATGAATGAAAGAAGCCTTGGGACTTGAAGGGATTGGATAGGGGAGCAATACCTATGAAAAAGACACAGATTGCAGGACATAATCTTCCAAGAGGAAGTTTAGAAGATTTAATAACATTTTCCTATATTCTCTCTTCTCCAATTATAAATGAAAATATATTATGTGTGGCTACCTACATTATTCCCAGGTTAAATATAACTATGTTCCTTCTTTATGAAAAAACAATGAATGAGATGAGTTTTTTTGAATGTTTTATAGACCTCTTTTTTTTTTTTTTTTTCCCATTCATAAAGAGCATCCAACTTCCAGGTCGCACTGACATTCAGTTTAGATTAAACAAAATAGATAAACAAGGCTACATGTTAAAAAATCATTATACAAAATACCATGGTTGAAATCATAATCTATCTGAACTCAACAGCAAAATCTTAGTATTACCTTGCTGGTATTAAGATTTTAGCCCTTTATATGTCTCATGGGCAGGAATGATATGGGCACACCAATGCCTTTTCACTTTTCACACTATCTTCCTCAATAAGCAGCAGGTTTCTATAAAATGTGAAGTCACACACAGAGAACAATAAAATCATGTGAGGCAAAAGTCCGTGACTAATGCTCCACATTGAGTCTTGGAAAACTAGGTTGGAACTTCTGACCTTGGCATAGATTTCATATCAAATGTTACTCAACCCTCAAAGGCTGTGTTCACAAAAGGACATGGAATTGTAATGTAATTGTTACCATTTCCCTTCCTCTGAAAAACACAGCCTAGGGAAAATACCCTTCCTCCCTCTTTCCCAGGCTCAGCGTCACTCCAGACACCTTCTCTCCCACCTTCCTGGACTCCACTCACCTTGTTATCACTTCAGGTTACTCTCAGTCCCTTTGGTGAGGCAACAGGTGTCAGAGGAGCTTAGGATCAGGGCACAGAAGTTTAATTCTGCCGCTCTTTGTTTCTTACTCTTTTCTTCTCTTAATCCTTCCTCCTTACTCATTGTGTTTGCCCCAGCGTTGGTCCTCCATGGGCTACAGTCCCTTCAGAGGTGTTACCAGTTCTGCCATGATCACCCCTTATTGGTCTTGGCCGTGTTGTACCTTTGTCTCTGTGTTTACTGCTCGCTCTTAGATACATTTGCCCAAGGCGCCACCATCTTGTCTAAGGGGCTCAGCCGTGCCCTGCGATGGGCCCACTGGAGCTGGCTGGAACCACCTGTGTCCAGCTTGGGGCAGCCCTGGTCTCTCCTTGCAGAGGCCACCCCTGCAGCACCCTAACCTGCTACCAAAACTTTGTTATTTACACCCAATACAAAGGGAACAGTTTTACACCCATGAATGCTGAAGAATTTTCCATACTGAGTTGCTGGAGTAAGCTATGGAACCCAACTATGTCACATTTCAGTTGAAGGTCTGGATTGTAATCGTTTCATCCTTTTACAGAGCTCAACTGAAAAGTTTGCAACTCTAACGTCTCAGCTCCAAAAAAACAACTGAAGCCAGGGTACACACATTTTGGCTAAACACTTTACTGCTCCACTCTATAAAGGGGCCTTTATGTGTTTTGGAGAGGCTTTGATTTGATACGTCCATTTGTACTTCTGGAAAGACGCTGCAGAGGGTCTATGTATCATTTGGCATGTATGTCAGATTTGGGTTGTTCCTGGCCTGTCATCTCTCAAATTGAATTACACTTTAGATTTAAAGACACTGCATTTAAATTTTGTTTCCTTGTAACCCAGTAAATGCCCTGGAACACTATCACTTGCCTGTCTTGCTCTGGTGAGGACCGTGGCAGTTGCTGCACTTTAGCACTCTTGGAGGTATTTAATCTTAGAACTGACGGCTGTGGATATCCGATTCCGACTGGGTAATTTGGGGCTACAGAAATACTAAAAATAATTAGTTAAGGGTTATAATTTAATTAAAAGCTATTTTGAGGTCATTGTTTAAAGTAGTTTGGAAATATTTCATTAAGTATTACCAAGTAAAGAACTGGAGTACATTTAGAGCTTGAGTATGAATTTTGTTTGCATAGAAAAGGAGCAATTCTTTGCCCAAAGAATTAAAAGAAAGGCAATTTCTGTAAATGTTTTGTTGTACTTTCTTGTCGTTGGAGTTGTGTAGCATGCAAAATCACTGCTGTCTACCTAGATATTCGTTTAGGAATAAGCATGAAATCCATACATAATGCAAACAAAGGTTTTCCAAATACTGATGGCAAAAGCCTGCACAGATCTTTTCAAGCAGACAGAGCTGTTGGAAATATTAATCAATGCATACTCTGAAAAATAACTAGCATCTAAATCTATATTTTAGATCAAATAGAAATGCTTTCATAAATGACCCAGCTAAAGATAAGTAATTAGTTTCCACAAAAACAAACACTGCTGAATTATTTCTTAATAGAGGTATTGCTGTAGCTAAAATGCCATGACTGTATTGGCTGTTTTAGCTAATGTGACATTGAGTCCCAGGCTTACAAAGTCAACATAACACTTAGGACATCATGCTTACTTAGCCACATTGTTTGAATGACCTGCTTCAGAAGAAGCTAAGTAAGTCAAGATTTATTAGACAATTTCAACAAAACATACAGAAATATCTTCAACTACTGCTTGCAAGCTTAAATGTCAAGAGCAGAAACAAGTGCTTCCACAGATGCTGTGTTCACCTGAGGAAATTTTTAAATAATTCCTTCATAGCATTTTGATATAAATGATGTCCTTGTGCGCTGTCAAACAATATTGACGATGTCTTTTTTTAACCTATGCTAAACTGCCTTTTGGCTTCTATAGTGCTGAACATTTTTTTTCTTTCAGTCAGTGACTAGTGTATTTTATACATTAGCTTTCTGTATATGAGTTATTGTACTTGATAGTGAAACACACTGTCATTACTATAATATAAAGAGACTGAGTTGTCCTTGATTTTCTTGCTGCATATCTGGTTTATGGGAAACTGAGAAAAGCTATTCCTAGACTCTCTTCCACTTCAAAATAAAAGAAATATTGTTATAGACAAATATGCTTTATATTATTGCTATTATATTTATGATTTCTATCTTGTGAATTAAAATATTCTTTAAAGACTATAAGACAAATGAATGAAAATAATGGAATTAATATACAAGAGCTAAAGCAGTACAGCGAGAATTTTCATCACAACTCTTACTTAGTATGCGGGCTCCTTGCAAAGCATGAAGAACAAAAAGGATTTTAATCCAGTCAGCAGCCTCACACATTATATGTATGACATCAAAACAGCATGGTCTTGAATGAAGAATAAAAACTGCCCCTAAGTATAAAGGAAAACTGTCCAAAACTTAACAGCAAGACCTTAGTCAAGTAAAATATTTCAGTAGGTGGAGCTAGACTGTTGCTGGGAATCTAAATGTAAATACTAGTACTACTACTACTACTAGTAGTAGTAGTACTAGTACTACTACTGCTACTACTAGTAGTAGTAGTAGTAATGAGTGACAAATTAAGAAAACATTTTTTAGGTGCTTTAATACAGGCAATCTGGTCTTCCGGGAAGGTAATAAACTGATTTTTTGAAACCTCAGACAAACACGTGCAGACTGAATATTCATTTTATACTTGCTGTTTCTGACACATAGGCTGGATACGTTTCACATAAACAGTCCATCTGCAACTTTTCATATGCAGAAGTATCCAGTCTGGGCTCTTGCATCCTATTTACTACATACATTAAATTATGGACACTTTTTCCAAGGAAAGCACTTAATCTTTCACTTTCTCTTGAAAGAATTAGATTTGTGTTTATTACCCACAGGAGCTTTCTCTTTTGTTAGTAAAATATACCACATCACAAAAGACATTTTGGGTTCTGCCACCTCCTCTGTTCTTCACACAACACAGGTATGACAACTACAGTGGCTGTTTATGCAGAAAAATAAAATGCAGAACAATTTCAGTGATACCTTGATTGCATCTGTATGCAATGAAGAAAGCCTCACCACTGGACCAGCCAGGTTTCCACAGATTAATAGCAAATATTCCATGAACTAGCTGTGATCTGATAGATGCTCCACAAAAACATCAGTTCTTGAGATAAAATTTAGGTCAGTATTGAGAAAGTCTAATCATCATGGTAACTTGAGTTGTTTATGTGTAAATGCAACAGTTTATGGCTCAGATGCTGTTGACAGTCTGACACTGTTGACCAATATATTTTAATAAAAGCTTTAAGATTTCCAAAATTAAATGATATGGACTCCAAAACAGTGGTATATAACTCTCTTCTCCATCTGCATCTGTACAATTGGTATTTAGCTAGGTGGAACCTAAGAAAAGAAAATAAAGGCATTGAAAGGAACAACCTTAAAGTTGTTGTAAACAACACCCCAGATTTCAGGGAGAATTTTTATTTCAAAACCATGTCTCTGTCCAAAATGTGGTGCTACTTATTATTGTGCATTATAACCTAGACACAAGATGTAATACAAGAATACGGCAGGTGCAAAGTACTAAACAGTTTTGACTGTAATCCACTTGAATTAAGTCTATGTGGCCAAAATGCAAAGCCCATCTGTTTATTATAGCTTTCCCACAAATAAATCAAAACCTCCCAAACAATAAACAAAGAAAATTCCATACTCCTGTTTGGAAAAGGGCAAAATTGAGCCCTACGGTAGGCCATCTGTTAGAATTTATGTAAGCTATGTGAGATGCTCTTGGAGGTCTCTGTGGGGCTCGCAGAAGAAAAAAGCAGGCAAAACAACCAAAACCAAACCAAAAACAAAACCAAAATCAAAATCAAAACTTCTGCCATCCTTATGTCCTTTTCTCTCTTTGATTTCCAATATTGGCAGAGCATTTTTATCCTGCCTGCTGCATAAAGAACAATGATAATCTCCAGTCCTCTTTTGCATCTTTAGTTTGCAGACTAGATTATATTGTTTATAGTCCTTCAGTCTGCTCTAGTCCATTCTGTTTAATAGAATTTCACATTTTATTTCACACCTTCTGGACAATCATATATGAACAGCAGTCAAGACATTCTCAGGATAAAGCAAAAGACTTTTAGGTAAT
Source organism: Burhinus bistriatus (assembly GCA_013397275.1). Taxonomy (NCBI): domain Eukaryota; kingdom Metazoa; phylum Chordata; class Aves; order Charadriiformes; family Burhinidae; genus Burhinus; species Burhinus bistriatus. The sequence goes on from VYXH01008581.1 coordinate 157,689, forward strand.
AACACTAACACTGCAGGGCCAAAATTAAAGTAATCAAGGACTTTGGGCTCTAGTATCCCATAGGAGAACTTCCATCCTGTTATGGGCAAGCCAAACTTCTGACTATTAATTGGGGCATTGTCAGAGTTGTTACTCAGGTAGCAGATGTCTTCTGGAATTTACTGCCTATAATAAAATACTTCCAAGAGAATTAATGACTTAGTAGTGTCTAAGATGGCCTAGCATCGCATTCTTCTGGAAGATGCAAACTCAGAATTTCCATTGTATGACTTATGACTACATTTTGTATGTAGTTCTTAGTTTGAAAAACTTTGATGTCTAATTGTAGTCTATATTCCTTTATAAATCTCAGCTCATGACTATTAACATTTTTCCAATATGCAAGCCAATTTTTGTCTTGACCTACTGTCAGTAATGATTTCCATATTTAGCTGTATTTACAAAAGAATTCTAAAGGTTATTGTCTTTGAGACAATCACAGGAAAGCCATGAAGTAACAAAAGAATTTCTGAAGCATCATATTAAGTGATACAGTCATAAGAATTAACTATATAATCATAGTCTTAATTTCTTTGTCTAACAAAAAAATGTGGTGAAACCAATAGAATTATATCCCTCTGTTTTCCATGATCCCACTAAAAAACACTATCCTCTTCTTATTTAGTTTTTGTTGTTACAACTAAGACTATTTCATGGGAGGTTATCACTCAATATCTGCAACTGTAGGTGCAAATGCAAATGCCACCTCTCTTTTCTCTTCACACCTTCCTTCCCACTTCTTAATCTGTCTAAATTTCATAGCCAAATTTCCTCCTCCTCTCCCTCCCTTTTATCTCAATCAGCCAGTTTCTACCCCTCATCATTCTCCCTTTTCAGCAGAAAATTCAGGTTTCCTTTTCTCACATGCCAACTTCTCCATCATTTGAGATCTGCTGCACTTTTGACCCTAACATATTCCAATTTTTTGCCTATTTTTTCTGCTATAAGTAGCCACAAATTTGTATAGTAATCCTAGTCTGCTTCTCAATTTCCCACTTTGAGCAGCTTTTCATGTTCTGTTTTTTTTTCCTACTCACAGTTTTAAATAGTTGCCTTTTCAAAGCAACTTTTTTTTTTTTTTTTTTTTTTTCTTTTTAGGTGTTTTTTTTTCCTTCAGG
>VYXH01008581.1:169721-180357 GCA_013397275.1 Burhinus bistriatus
AGGTTCTTCTCTGCCCAGCACTCCAGCCTGTCCAGGTCACGCTGGATGGCAACGTGGCCCTCTGGAGTGTCAGCCACCCCTCCCAGTTTGGTATGTTATCAAGGTCTGAAAATTTAGAAAACTGATCACAACATAAAAGCTTAAATTTTCACTAGAAAAGCAGAGGGGAACACACTATTAGGCTCTGAAGGCATACAAGGTGTTAATTTAGCTTCTGAAGGGAATTTTTCAGTATATATAGAAGACACTATACAGAATTACATCAGCATTTTCTTTGTACACTACAGTAATAGTAACTATGACATTAAAAGCTCCACTCAGTGCATCAGGTTTTAAAACTCACAGGGGCAGAGATATCAAGCTAATGGCATAAGTGAGGGAAAAAGAAGTAAAAAGCCAAGAAGTTCACAAAATGTGTTATATATCTATAAGAGGAAAAATATGAGGCTGATTTCATAATGCTGTGGCACGGAGAAGGCCATCTTAAAATTTATTCCTTCCTTCAGTATTGTCTTGGAATGTTATTTTATTTATAAACCTTTCATCTGTGTATGTGATATTTTTTGTTGGTAAGTCTCTCTCTCTCACTGCCTCTCTCGGACTTACTTCATTACTATATCTGTTTTCACACATAGAAGTAGCAGAGCATCTGGGATACAGGGAGAGAAACACAGAGCTCCTTGGACAGTGTCATGCCTACCCTGAAGAAATGTGGCAATTACTGTGTGACTGTGTGACTGGCAGAGTAATGTGTCACTCAGTGAATCCTTGACACTTGACACGTATAAAAGTGTTATTATGTATCACAGATTTGTATGTTCTATTCTGACGAAATATTTCACACTAAAAGCAACAATTTTTAATGAAGGAATTCACACTCCTCCAAAGATATGTAATAATTTTCAGAAGAATGCATCTATTTATGATTCAGCTGTACTAGGCTTCTTTTACATCACTCACGTGTAAAACCCAATGCCCAGACTTCATTTGTTTCTAAACTACTAGCATGTAGTGCTCAATAAATACCTCAATTTCAAGAGAAAACTGAAAGACCACTGAAACTGTATTTGCTTACCTCTGGCCTGTGTTGTTTAGGGTGAGGTCAGAGTTTTAGCCACACCGTCATCTTTCCCAAGTCCATGTCAATATCATCTTACTTTTCACTCAAAAAACGTCAAAAACTAGTGTAAACAGAGGCAATACATCTACTGGCTTTACGTTAGCTGAAACACACAACATCTTCTAGAAATAAGAATATATTTTAAAAATTTTATGATGGCAGGCTGTAAATATATTTATTGAAAATTTTTAGCCAAGAAAAAATCCTTGTTCAGGAAAGAAATTGACATATTCTCAGCTTTAATCACATGCTTATATTCTAACATACCCGAGGTACATGTCTGCGCATTTTTTCCTTGTTAATTGCTTTATGCTTATTATTAGAACCAATATTTGTTCTTGGATTACAACAATGGTTTTTCATGCATCATGTGTTGGTTTGTGTTAAAAATGTAAAAGTGTACTCATACTAAGGTCATGCTACCAATCTTCACATAATTACCAAAGTGCATCCTAGATGGTAGTAGAACAGAAATTAAGCTGCAAGGTTGGTTAGTTTTATACGCTATTTAGTTTCTCTATCCCATGGTGTTCCAACATCAAAACTAGATCAAATTTCAGACACTACTTGGGCATTACATTTGAGCTACTACCTATTTACGTTTCTCTTTTCATCAGTAAATTTAACTACTTAAAAAAGGAAAAAAATAGAATTCTGCAGATCAGTGAGCAACAGACCATATTTGTTTTATTACTAGTCATGCATAAAGATGAGAGGAATCCAACACATGCCAGTATTACTGAATCTATTCAGAAAGAAAAAGGAAAAAAAAAAGAAAAAGTCTTTGTTAAATAAACAGCTTTGTTGAACCTTCAGTCATTAGAGCAATTTCCTTAGTGCTGTCCAATATTCAGATAAAGAAAAACAATTTTAGAATGCCTGTTTTACTATCAATGAAAAAGGTAAGATAATTGTGATGTTGAATTCCAGGGCTATAAGCATGCCTCAAGAACCTTGACTAGAAGTCCACTCCTTTTCACTTTTTCAGGTTCTCTGACATCACACTCTATAAATTTATACTAAACTAGGGGCGATAAAAGCAATTTCAATTGATGTTTGTAAGCCTGTTTAAGTACTCCTAAAGTAACATTACTGCTTGCCAGGAAGAACTTTAAAGTACTTCTAAGCTAATCGTTAGCTCCTAGAAAATTATTCATTAAGCCATATGCCATCCATTGCGGTTTAAGGTTGTCTGCAAGGTAAAAAATACAATGGTCTTACGTTAATCATTTGAAAATATGTCAGTGAAATTATGCAATATTTAATAGTGTAAACTGTATTATTAATGATTTATATGCAGCTTAACAGCTCCTTGCACATGTAGAACTTAAATATTTAAACATTAAAAAAACCAAACCAAACAATCCCAAAAAACACACAAAGAAACTTTCCCAAAGGTACAAAAATGTTTTATTTATATAAATATAAAGTTCAATTGAAGGTGAATGAACAACTTTGTGGTTATTATGAATAGTCCTATAAATTATAAACAGGATAAAATCCTTACAGTGTCTCTATCCTGTTAGAAAAAAAGAAAAATGTTCTTCATTGCAAAGAAAACTCTGTTTATCTTCTTCAAAGTTCTGGGTTTTCTTCTCTTTATTTATGTTTCCCCTGGCATAGTTCCAATATATTAGGTGGAACTCAGGGGCTTAAATACAGAATTAGATTCCAGAAAATCTCTGTGAAAATGAACAGCCCTTGTTTGACTTTGAAGTCCTCTGGGATCAAGACTTATGTTTCTGTGCCTGTGCAGAACTTCCGTGTTTTGAATATTTCAAATCCTTTTTCTCTCCTAAATTATACTGAGCTCCAGTAATCCAACATTCAGTTGATCTCCCAGTATACACATACACCAAGGAAGAATTACAGCTAATCATAATTGTAGACTCTTGCTTTTAAAACAACTGCTGGTGACTCCTGTTCGTTTTATAAAATAGCTTCATGGACTGAATATTCACTTATAGAATGAGAGACCTGTAGGAGTCCAAATTTGCATGACATTATTTCATAATCATAAGCCTCTGAACTTTTCTGGGATTATGTCACTCTTCATTTCTGTTGTAGCTATGAAACATTCAGAAAGAAATTCAAAATACCTCATGCCAAAAAAGACTACGGAGTAAAGGACCTGTCCCTGTAATGTGGGAATTAAGCCTACAAGCAGCAAAGAGGACGTCCTGACTTCCAGTCACTGCTTCTAGGACATTTAATATATATTGATTTATTTTCTATGCCTATAATTAGTATAGTGCAGAATATAATTTATTTCCTTATATAAGTCTATAGATTCCACTGTGCCAACATCTCCAGCTCAACATCTACTAGATTTGTTCAGCATATTCCTAGGTATTTTCTATGTCATCCTAAAAAAGAGAACTATAGTATTCTCCAGCAGAAATTTATTTCTTGACTGTACCAGATACACAAGAACACATCCAGAAAAGGTCATCGGATACGTCTGGTGCCTCAGTTCATGTGGAAAAGGACTAGCTCATGCTCTGTCTAAGGAATACTTTCAGCACAGGCATGCAGCTGATATCGTGGGACCATCCGGAAATAGGTACTTACTAGAAAGAATGTGTAGTTTCTTGATCATAAACAGGGCTGATTATGAGACAAAATCTAGGTGTCCAGCTGTCTCCAAAGAGAAACATTTCTGGGTTATTGTATGACTACAGTTTCACACTCCTAGGCCTTGGATTCATCCCGACAGTTTGAAAAGCTGAGAGTTATACTGTTTCCTCTGTAGCTAATGGGAAAAGACAAACATTTCCAGAGAGCAGTTGGACCCATATGAGATTATCTTAGGTAAGGAACATTAAAATCAAATTGAGGTACTTAGTTTAAGAGGCTATTTTGAAAGTATTCAGGTTCAGAATTTTGAATATAGATGAACTAAACCTTTTTCATGGATAATTACAGATTTCCTCTGTTATTTCTACTTTTAACTAACTCCTTGAGTCATATATTCTCTGAGTTTTATGTAGTTCCATCTGGTAGAACAGGCAGTGAGAATAATTTTATTTTATTTTATTGCTTTAGTTTTCAGGTGTCTGACATTTTACACTTGGATTTTGATTTGCAGAAGTATAGCACTTGCATAACCTATCCTGAAATTCTGCCTTTAGGACCAGATTGTTGATTTGGGTTCCTATTAGGATCTTAAATCAATAATTACTAGGACATTGGATCTGTAATTACAAAAAATTTCTTTATATGTAAGCATAGCTATTCCCCCTAATTGTGAAACTTAAAGTCCAGGCTAGATGTGCCTGACTGGACGATCATTGCTAAAACAACTGTATGATTCTGAGGCTCAGAATGCTGATAGAACCTTTCATAACCAAGATGATTTAATTAAGGCAGATAAGTACAGGTTTGAGTCCAAGATTTTAAAATATAAGTTTTTGGCTGATTACACTGTTGCCTATCCTGAGAAGCTTCAACAAAGTGTATTCAGAGGGGATTGTTTGCTTTTTTGAAGCAACAAATATTGGAAGGCTGTAAACGTCACTCACCTGATAAAAATCTTGATACTAGAAATTCAGTTATTCTAGTAATACATGTTATTTTAGTAGCACTGAGCTCTAAAAGTCCACGGAATCTTTATGCTGGACATTTTTCAAATCCAAGGAAAGACATTTTCCAATTCAAGAAAAGACATGCAAAATTCTTGCCTACACCTACATAGTTAAATCTGTTAGATCAAGACAGAAGCTGAAAGCATTTAGGTACCTAAGTGACCAGAAGAAGATTAAACCTAAAGTTCAAGGTGATTGCAAGCAAGCTAGTTGTGAACTTTAGAACCTAATTTATTACCTTTATTCAATCCTATTCTCCTTTTTTTAGGCTGAAGAGAAGATGCAAAGAATTGTGGAAATTTATTGGGTTCAAAAGTGTTCAAAGTTCTACACACTTACAAAGTATTGCTAATATAGTTACTGAAAAATATTAATATTTAATGAATATTAAGAGAATTAGAATACATTTTTTCTGTAGAAAATCCCATCAGAAATTTATTTTATTAAATAGTATCTGAAAGGGGAAAAAAAAATCAAAACACAAACAAAAACAAACCTAAGTCTACAAAGCCAGATTTTAGAAATGCTAATGGAAGTTTGATCTTAATTCCAAAGAGATTGGAATCTCACCATAATACAATACTGACCTCCCATTTAATTAAAATTTAATGTTAAGTTGCTGCATTTTTCACTGAACTTGGCATGCTGACACAGAGCTCCTGACAACATAAGCAATGAACGTACTGTATATAGGAAAACTAAAACCTCCTTAGTGTGTGCTATTGTATACCGAAATGGGATTGTTTCAAACAACCACACTGCAGGGAAGCTGAACTGTTTGGCTCATCCCATATCTGTCTCAACGTTAGCCTGTGCTTTCTGCTCAAATCCTTACTGTGCGCCAAATGATTGCTGTGTGAGGTCCAAGCGCAAACGTTTTCTCTTCAGGACACTTCAGCTGCTGATCCAGCACAGAGGAGTTGTTTCCTTCTCTTCCCTTACAGGCACACTGATCCCAGAGAAGAGCTGAGAGGAGAGCGGGTCCACATTAAATAAAGAGCTCACTTGAGCACGCGTGCCAAACACAAACAAAACTAGGAACCTGCTCGTGCTCCCTCCACAGCAAGGTCCTTTCCACTGCAACCTCATCTGGTGGGCAGGTCTGGTGATGGTGGGCAGTGATGAAGCCGAAGCAAAGGCCTGCAGCACCTGTCAATCATAAATGCATAAATTAGGGTACAATTGTTATTTGTTTGCCTTGAAACAAAATGCAGGCATACCAAAACAGTATAGCTAATAACAGCATTATGTGCTTTTTAACACTGTGATAGCAGGACCAAACATGATGTGCAAGCATTTTACATGAGTGTGTAGGCAATGTGACCGCCAAAGAGGCAAAGAAAGACGTTTGTAGTTACATGTAGCAGGCACTCAAGCAACAGAAAGCTACCAGGCAGATAAGCACAAGGGACTGCAGACAGGCAGGACATCCTGCCAACTACACGGGAAGGATGACTGGTAAAACCAAAAAGAAGATAGTCAGTTTCAGGAGCAGGTGAGAGCTGTCTTTTCTGGGAGGGAAGGCAATAGAATAGCATTTTTTAAAAAATTAGAGAAGTGAAGAAAACCAAGGAAAGAAGATAATCCCATGTAGGCTCTAACTTCTCTTGTCTATGAGCTCTCAAGTCTGGTCATTGTGGCCTCTGTGAGTAAAAGCCACCAGGGACTGAAGCCAGATCTGTGATTTCATCTGCATAGCTAGTTTAGAATGGGATTGTTAAAGACTAAGAGTTTTGTATATGTACCAATAATTATTAAAGACACATGAGAATTAACCTTTAGCAGAAAGTATGCTGTTAATGAAGGAATTCAGTAAGATTTTGTTTAGAAATTTAAAACTGTCCTGACTTGCCAGTTTCATAACCATTCCCATCACAGTGCTCTCTGATTCTCTGATACATAGATATACATACATATATACATATTCAATCACAAAAATGGAATCTTTATAATATCAATTTCTTAATTATGAAATATATTTCTGTCCTTGTTTGCTCTAATCTATATCTGTTCTGAGAAGCTCCTGCATTTCAAACATGCCAAATAGTTTACAAGCAGCAAAAATTCCACTTAAGTTATCCATTCCCCAAAAAAAAGGGAAAAATACATCAAGAAGAAGAAAAGAAAAGAAAAGAAAAGAAAAGAAAAGAAAAGAAAAGAAAAGAAAAGAAAAGAAAAGAAAAAGAGAAAAGAAAAGAAAAGAGATACCACTAAACGGGAAAGCATGTGTCATCTTAAGCATGCTCTGATGCCTACTTTTTTTCTAATTCTTCAATCATAGGTTCATAGAATAGTTTGGGTTGGAAGGGACCTTCAAAAGTCACCTAGTCCAACCTTCCCACAATAAGCAGGGACGTATTCAACTAGATCTGGTTGCTCAGAGCCCCGTTGCAACCTGACCTTGAATGTTTCCACGGATGGGGCAGGGATGGGACATTTTTCCTTTGGACTATCTCAGCTCCCAGTCGAAACCAATACTGCTTTATTTAAAACTGCTGTGTAAAAAACTGTTTCATTTAAAGCTGCTGTATGTAAGCTTATCACATTTTATACACTTGAAAGTCCTTGTCATTTCAGTCTCACTGATTCTAAAAAAGCAAAAAATTCTTTATTCTATTGGTAGATATCAGGAAACAGAACTGTATGTGGATCAAAGACCTGCAGACAAACTATTAGAGGTGCAACCAATTAATTTGACTGGTGTTTCCTTTCCATCCTCTAGTTTCTTGGTAGTCAATAGTTTTCTCTTATATCTCCCAAGATTTATTAATTTTCCTGTCAGAGATTTGTGCTGTACCAACTCTGACTAATGTAGATTCCAAAAAATAATATTTGATAAATAATTTTCAGTCTTTCCCACTGTGATGACTGATCCCTATAGTATAAGGGATTCATAGTTATATTCATATTCATATCAGGGATTTACACTAATTTCAAAAATGACAGTCTGGTATTTGTCGCTAGTCACAGAAAATCCAAACTAAAGGTGCTACAAATTGAGTTCCAAGGAAAGGCAGGAATATTTGTGCTTATGTTGATGTTTTGCCTGAAAAGAGCAAGAGTGAATTTATTAAAAGCTATGTTCTGGCCAAGCACAGAGACATAATTGAGAAGGAGTGTTTAGAGAATATAATTTGCCACTTTCCTTCTGGTTGCTGTAAAGGCAGAGCAAGGTGCTAGTCATAAATAGGATGCTAACACCCAACAACTTTTTTACAGAGTCCCATGTGAGATTGTGAAATATATGCCTTGAAGTTTTCCCTGAAAATTACCATTCAGTTATAAAAAATAATTTTAGGTGGCAGCCTTCTGACTGCCAAAGGCTATCAGAGGAGCATCAGCTGGATCCAGATTTTCATGCCAGTTCAGAATTACCTCACCACTAGCGCCTAGCTGTAAACCTCTAGTGGAATTGGCTGCTTGCCTGCTTGCAGTCCCAATGAAGAATTTGCGTTCATAAATCCAAATGCTAGCTCTCACAGCTTGCTGGCATTAGCACCTTCACCCTGCTTTCCGTCAGAAATTTCATAGTCATGCTGAGTTCTTCTGAAAGTAAAATCCTGCATTTCTGAATTTCTACATCATTACTTGTTGGACAGTTAAGCTTATCTCCTTGATGATGTGTCCTGTTCTAAATGTCCAGCAATTTCTTAAATACTACCTCCAAATTGACTGGATTACCAAAAGAGGCCATGTCTGGAGAATGCCTGCAGCATTTTGAAATGAATAGTTATCATGGAATTTGGGAAAATGTTGTTTCATAGATGTGAAATGAGACGACTATTGAATCAGACCTTTAAGCTGTCTATGTTAACCTCCACTTACAATTAATGAGGAGCTATAGACAACTTTAGGTCATGAATCACCTCAGCCTAAGGCAGATGTCTAAAATGGCTCTGATGATTTGCATCCTTAAATTCTATATTTCTTTTCACTGATTTTAAATGGACATGAATAGAGTCTTCTACACTGTGATGAATCCCACCAGTGCAGCTACAAGTCTTTCCTAGGATTCTACTGAGTGGCCATCTGATCTTTACAAGAGCCGATTTTATCCAGTCTCTGGAAGCTGTGTACTGGAGATTGCTACAAGGCCATCACAATCCCAGTTTATTTATGCAATGAATTCTAATGGAAATTTTAGAGCTTGATGTACTCTAGTCTAATTTATAAACATTTATAAAACATTTATTTATCTCTTAATTTGCACTTTGTGTGATGACCATTAACTTTATTTAATTAGATTCATTGTAGAAAACCAGAAACTAATCCTATTGTTGCCTACTAACCAGTGCTATCATTGGGAGATCACTTTACACTTTATTTAGCACTGTCAAAAAACATTCTGCTAATAAACTTCTGGTATGACTTGGTATCAAAACCTGTTCAAGTATATGAGTATAAATAGTCCTCTGCCTTCATTTTATTTAATGTTCTATTTTGACAGCTTCATTCAAATGTTACATGTTTAGTGTTTTCCAGGTAATTGTCCATACTCAAGGCAGAGACACCAAAATTTTCCTTTTTATTAAAAGGTGAGTTTACCTGCACAAAGGCAACTTTGACAAGGTATTTCATATTGTCAATCAATACTTAAAACAAAAGAATTGAATGAATTTTTACAGATCTCTTCTTTTAAATGTAAAATAAATAGTATTTCATAACATTGATTAGCCCCAGGAAAATACATGCAAGAGCATGCTATTATTCTCTATCCCTGTAAATCTTTAAAGCAGCTACAGAAGAAATTTATTTTAAAAAGTTACGTGGATGCACATTGAATTCTGATCTGCTGATTTACTCTATGTCTGTAGGGCTCAGCATGATTTTTGGAGCCAAAGAGGTAGTTTTGAACAGTAATTTAATACATTGAGTGTTTTAACAGACAACAGGTTACTTTGTCCACCTCACGCTGCAATAACTACTCACACAGAAAACACAAGTAATAGAAATAGAACAGGAAATAAGACATTTTAAGGTATTAACATGAGGGGGAAAAGGTAGAAAAAATAAAAATTTAAATTAAATATCAGCTGCCTCTGCAATAGTATTCCTTATGAGAATAGCTACCTTTGTCTCACTTTTTTCTTTGGCTTCCAGTTACGTACCTGCAACATCCACGAGTGCTGACAGTATCAAGGCTGCTACTTTCCTTTTTTCCTGTTTGGTACTTCCTATGCAATCTGTAGGATCTATTGAAATGTGAGATGAGGTCTTAGATCACCTCACAGGGAGAATACGAAAACGTAGATGCACTTAAACAAGTGTTGGGTATGATTCTGCATGCACGCTGTGAAGTCCTTTGCATGTCTCAGAAAAACATTCCCTGCTTAGGAACCTAAGGAGTCATTAGTGCAAAAGAGCTTTTCTTCTGTTTCTCTTAGGCTTTTCTCTTGCAGAGTGCACATTTGTTCTTCTCTTCTCCCTTTTTTGGCTTGCTGAAGTCCCAGGCTATCGAAGAAATGACCACTTCTCCTTAACCGTGTCAGAAAAGTTAGCAAACTTTGCTAAATCTGTCAGCAAAGCACATCCTCATCCTGACAGAAAACCTCTCTCTTAAGGCAACCTCTTCTTCATCAGCTTGAGTCTGTGGTGCACCTGTAGGAATTGTATATAAAAATCCCTGTGAAGATACCTCATTTTTTTCTCACAGAAACTTCAGCCTTGCAATATAGTTGCAGGATTTTTTTTTTTCCTGAAGTCAGAATATTTTTATGTACATTCCCATCTCTGTAAATACAGTTTATTTGCGCTGCATTTTTTCCACTGCTGTCTTATACATTGTTTGAATTATTGTCTCTGCAACAAGGAAGCATATTTCCTTATGTTTTTGGTACAAAGAGAGACAGAAGAAGAAAGGAAGTTACCAAAACCTCACAGTTAATATTATTGGGATTTGATCATTAATATATGGGGAGGAAAAAAAAAAAAA